>SJYC01132470.1:20-22954 GCA_006408675.1 Madoqua kirkii
ACTGGGACAACCCAGAGGGATGGGATGGGGAGGGGGGTGGGAGGGAGGTTCAGGATGGGGAACACAGGTACCCGTGGCTGATTCATGTCAATAGGCAAAAACCACTGCAGTGTTGTAGAGTAATTAGCCTCCAATTAAAATAAATTAATTGATTTTTTATAAAAAAGAAGACAGTGCTTTGTAAACATATATATATAAGCTCTCAAAGTTGAGAGGGAAAAAGTACAAACATCCAAACCGGACATAGTATTAATACATTCAGACAAACAGAATGAATGGTAAGTTCTGAAAGTTCAGAGGGGTGAAAAATTACTTCTTGTAGGGATGATTAAGAAAGGCCTCACACTCCAAATTCATTTGAGAACAGACCCTAAAACCACTCAGATCAGGACATCCCTGTAACAGACACAGGTATTGTTTGTAAAAACCATGGTCCTCACAGGAATGCACCAAAAGTGAAGTCGCTCAGCCGTGGATCGAACCCAGGTCTCCTGCATTGCAGGCAAATGCTTTACCCTCTGAGCCACCAGGGAAGCCCCTCACAGGAATGCCCCGAACATACCGTCAAAGAAAGCACTGTCTCAAGATTTTCCTGACCACACGCCCGTCAGAATTTTAGTTTTTACTCTAAAGCCCACCACATTCTAATTTTTTAATCAAAACAAGATGACCAGAATCATAAAACTTAGCATTTACAGCATTAAACCTAGAAAATATACATAGTTAACAGAACATTAAAGCCAAGAGTATCCGACAGAGAGAAAGGCTGAGACTTCTAATGAGGTATGTTTCACAGACAATTACTCCATAACAATTGCGCACTCAGAAGAACGTGATCATTACTGTCCCTGGCTTGAAACTATTAAAAAGAAAATTTTAATAATTCACACTTCATATGTGGACAGTTTCTGATAATGTATGTATCAGAAGAGATTTAATATAAAAAAAAAAGCCCATCACAAAAATAAAGCCATTCGGTGACGTGAAATCTGAATTCCTCAGTAATATACAGCCACTGTTCAGTCTGTCCTCAGGGCTGGATGAAGTCCTGCCCATCCACTGCAGATTTCCCTGGAGTTACTACACTCACAAGGGACCAGCCAGGCTGCCAGGATCCAAACATCTTCTGCCTCCTTGTCTACCCCTCAATTCACAGATCAACCCTTTGGTGACACATGTGGATATTTTTTAAAACACGTATTAAACTACTGTGATGAACACTTTTACGTAATTATTTTATATCATCCTCACACACTCTGAAGGAGGAATTGATTCCTCCCATTTTATGAATGAAGACACAAAGCTTCCAAGGAAGAATTCCTCAAGGCCAAGCAAGTACAAAGTCTCAGTCTGGATTTCAAGCCCCGTCTCTTAAATCAAGTCCAAGGCTCTTTGCACCAAGCAAAGCTGCCTCAAAGCTGCTTGACTTCAACAGCAAGGCTCCCAGCAACCACCAGTCCTGCCATTTACACTTGGTTATGTACTGTATAAGAAGTCTATGTGCATAAGTAGCTCTGTAAGCTGAGAGGTCAGTTCAGCCCACTGTCCCTTCAGTGTACTCACCTGCAACAAAAGGGAGAAAAATAACACCAGTCTGGCCCACTTCCCAAGTTGCTCCAAGAGCAAAATGAGATGCAGGAAGTATAAGAAAGTTGCTTAAAAGCACGGACCTCAGCATCAACTGCCTGGAGGTAAATGCCACACACACGATTTCCTCACTGCCCAGCCTTCATCAGGCTGCCACATCACTCTCAACTTCTGTTTCTTCCTCTGCAACATGAGAATAACAACCAGGAAGCCGACCTCCTAAGGTTGTTCTGAGAATTAAATAATTTAGATGAAGTTCTTCATAGGGTACATGGAACCCGGCACTTGTAATGGTTGTTACTGACAAATGTATCTAAAAGCACTTGGAAAAGAAGACTTCTTAACAAGTACAGGATTATTCTTATTACCTATTCCAAGATGACAATATAACAGGTCTGCCTGCCTTTACCTTGAATTTTTCTTTTTTTTTTTTTCATGTATCTTTTTGCAAAATTATTCTAAAAATAAAGTGTTTTTGAATTCTGGAGACTCAAGCAGAGGACAATAGATGAACTCTCAGACGAAGCCTCTGTGTGTTAGAATTCCTGCAGGAAGAAACAACAAATTCAAAGTGTTAAATTTTAATGAAGGGTCTTTTACAAAGGTGCAGGCAGGGTGCAAAGAACCTCCCTGTGATGGTGAGGCACAGGGACTGCATAAGCTGGAAGCTTTGATCCTTCTCTGCCTGAATAAAGGAGGAGCTGGTGGTGTCACCAGACCTGAAGAGCTGGGGCCACCCCTCAGGGCTGCAGAGAAAAGGAGGCCACAGCAATAAAGGCCAGCCTCTCCTCGCCTTGTGCCTTCCAATGGCCAAACCAGAATGGAAACCGAAACCCAGGAAGCTCAGGATGCAATCCAGAGAAGGCATGCCTCTCCAAGCTGGCACGGGATAGAGGATAGATTAGCAAAAGGAGAGAAGCAGCACACAGTCCTAACTGAGGACTAATCCTAAAACACACTAATCTTAAACACACTCTCAAGTACAGAGCGGCCCCCACGAGCACAAGGGCAGTCCTAGCCTGTTATTGAAGCAAGACAGTGAAAGTCGCTCAGTCGTGTCCGACTCCTTGAGACCCCATGGGCTATACAGTCCATGGAATTCTCCAGGCCAGAATACTGGAGTGGGTAGCATTTCCTTTCTTCAGGGGATCTTCCCAATCCAGGGATCAAACCCACGTCTCCCACATTGCAGGTGGATTCTTTACCAGCTGAGCCATCAGGGAAGCCCAAGAATACTGGAAAGGGTAGCCTATCCCTTCTCCAGGGGATCTGCCTGACCCAGGAATGAAATCAGGGTCTCCTGCATTGCAGGCGGATTCTTTACCAGCTGGCCACCAAAGAAGCAGGACAGCCTACTCCCAAGTCTCGGCTCTGACCACTTATCCGTCCTTCCTTATCTTTCCTCTGCTACAGCCCCCTCATCTGTAACACTGGGATAAGAGCAATACTAATCCTCTAAGGTTGCTGTGGGAATTAAGCGAATTACTACTGAAGGTATTCAGGACAGCGCAGGGTATTCAGCACCGGGGGAATTTTAGTTACTTCTATTATATTACTATCACCCTTTGAGCCTGGGGTGGAATTATGGAAGTTGAGAGATTTACATAATACATCAGGGAACCCTTCAGGCACCAAGAAAAGCACAGGGTCATGATTTTATTTGCCACGTACACTAACAAAACACACTGACTGTACTGTGAAGGAGGTGGACTTAATAAGTACACACACACAAAGTGAAGTGAAAATGTCAGTCGCTCAGTCCTGTCTGACTCTCTGCGACCCCATGGACTGTAGCCCGCCCGGTTCCTCTGCCCATGGGATTCTCCAGGCACGAATACTGAGTGGGGTGCCTTTTCCTTCTCCAGGGGAGCTCCCTGACCGAGGGATGGAGCCAGGTGTCCTACATGGCAGGCAGATTCCTTACCCTCTGGGCCACCAGGGAAGCCCTGTAATACACAACCTGCTGTCAAACCATCATCACAACCTGTCCGGGGGAACAGCCTCACCTTGCGGACTTCCTTCAGTCCGCGTCAACCCGACTACAGAAGGGTCATTGTGCCCAAAGCCTACAGCTCTCCTCTGTCCCCTGAGAAGGCGTCCAAACACAGGAACATCTACCCACACACAGCCCTGTCCACTTTTCCTTTGGAAGCAGCGAACACATTTCCCCAGTGGGCTTCCACTTGCTCGTCTCCTTCTCTTCTCAGACCAAAATTGCTTCATTTTAATCTCTGCAGCTGGTGTCAAGGCTCCCATCAGCGAAGCCGAACGGAAGCTGCAGCCGCCAAACAGCCGCGGAGGCGCCGAGTCGCGGAAGTCAGCCCGAGGTCGGCGGCGTCGCCGCGCAGACTCCGGAGGGCCAGCTGCGGCGCGCGCTCAAACCACAGGGCACCACAGGGCACCACAGGGCACCACAGGGCACCACAGGGCACCACAGGGCACCACAGGACGCCCTGCGGCCTCTGAGGACACCGGCGCGCCTCTGGGGCCGGGGATGCTTGTTCAAGTACGAGAGAAAAAAACAGAAGAATAATTAGAGAAGAAGAGTATAAATGAACTCCTTCCAGAGGCATCTCAGTTCAGTTCAGTTGCTCAGTCGTGTCCGACTCTTTGCAACGCCAGGAATCGCAGCACGCCAGGCCTCCCTGTCCATCACCAACTCCCAGAGTTCACTCAGACTCACGTGCATCGAGTCCGTGATGCCATCCAGCCATCTCATCCTGTCGTCCCCTTCTCCTCCTGCCCCCAATCCCTCCCAGCATCAGTCTTTTCCAATGAGTCAGCACTTCACACGAGGTGGCCAAAGTACTGGAGTTTCGGTTTCAGCATCATTCCCTCCAAAGAAATCCCAGGGCTGATCTCCTTCAGAGTGGACTGGCATCTCAAGAAGGCATCAAAACAGCAAAATATCTGCCAACAGAAATATTAGGTGGACTTCAAATTTTACCAGATTTATGTCACACCAAGGCTCTCAGAACGTGATAGCACCCGATTCTGTTGCATTCACACGAGGTGGCCAAAGTACTGGAGTTTCGGTTTCAGCATCATTCCCTCCAAAGAAATCCCAGGGCTGATCTCCTTCAGAGTGGACTGGCATCTCAAGAAGGCATCAAAACAGCAAAATATCTGCCAACAGAAATATTAGGTGGACTTCAAATTTTACCAGATTTATGTCACACCAAGGCTCTCAGAACGTGATAGCACCCGATTCTGTTGCTTCAAACACCTTTTACCTCAGACCTGAGAGAAATGAACCCCATCTCGTGAAGATAAATCATCTTCCTGCATGGCTTCCCTAACAGCTCAGTGATAAGGAATCTGTCTGTAATGTAGGAGACGCAAGTTCGATCCCTGGCTCAGAAGATTCCCTGGAGAAAGAAAAGGCAACCCGCTCCAGTATTCTTGCCTGGAGAATCCCATAGACAGAGGATCCTGGAGGGATGCAGTCCATGGGGTTGCAAAGAGTCAGACACAACTGAGCGAATGAACAACAACAATAATCAAATATCTGTTACCCTGGGAAAGCCATGTCCCTGGTTTATCCATGGAGTTGGTCCATGAAGATTCAGATTATGGGTATCTCCTACTTATGGAACACTTAAAATTTTGTAAGTTTTACGATGATCGTCCTATTGGTTTCTCACAAATACAACGTCAATGTAAGAAACGCGACCCTTGAATCCTCTTCACCTCTGGAACTTTAGTTTCTATTTTACTTATTTCATAGTTCAACTCATATAATTACATGAATATCATATGTATAACTCATATGATTAGATACTCTCCTTAAATCAGAAAACACACATTACATTAAAGTTTTCACCAAAATTTATTTTTAGAAATATTGTTCATTCTATTGCAAATTTGATTTGACTAGTGTATGATTTCACTGATTATCTATTTGCTTATCCATTCTTCATTAACATGAAAATGTAGAAGATATTACTGTTAATGAGAAGTAACAGATTTAAAAGTGACTTTTTAAGATCATAATGACTGCTTGATGGATTATTTCTAGATCATCCCCAGTATATGTAAGAAACGCCGAGGGAAGAAAAGCCACTTTTAGGGACTGCTATCAAAAGGCCTTTATCCAGCGCTCGCTCTCGGGCAGAACTCCCGGGAGTGAGTTATCAGGGGTTGGAACAGTGGGAGTCTGCGAGGGACAGCGGCTGGGAGGAGGGTTTTATAGCCGGGGCTAGCGTTCAAACCGGGTTTTTTCCATCTACGGTAAACGCGGGGGCCACGTTGCTGATTGGTGCTGGTGGGCTTTGTGCCAGTCCTTCATTGGGCCAGGTCATGAGTTCCGTACCCAGGATGTTGGTCTGCCTCCTGGTTTCTGTCTGGGCGGGGGTGGGTTCTGGGGCTTTCTGCCTCAGCCACCTGAACATGGCCGTGCATGTCCAGGTATGTCCGACCTCTCAGTATATTTAAAAGGAATACACTTGAAAAATGTGTGTAGCACTACAAAAGAAAGACCCCCAAAAGTGAGTCTTCTACTATAGAAGAGAATTTAAAATAGATCCCTATAGGGACTTCTGAGTCTTCTAATATAGAAGATAATTTAAATTAGGTCCCTATAGGGACTTCTCTGGTGGTCCAGTGGTTAAAAATCTGCCTTGCAATGCAGGAGATGAAGGTTCAGCCCCTGGTTGGGGAACATGTGGCAGAGCAACCACTCAGCCCTTGCTCTGCAAGGAAAGACCCTGTGTGACGCAACATGTACCACAACCAAGACTCGATAAAGTCAAGCAAATATCAAAAAATAAAACAGGCCTCCCCATATCTATTTTATAGGTTCCCTTACACTAGAATTTTCTACTTTCTCTATGACCAGGATCTGGTCACCAGGTTGTAACATATTATTTGTTAGCTCTTCTCTGTACCCCTTAGTTAGAATTAATCTCTCCTTCATCCTCCTCTGGTTTTAAAGGGGGTATGTTGTGTTTTTTAAAGAACTATTTTAACATTTTTACTTGATGCTTTATATAAAGTTGTTTGTTTTCTGCCTGCCTCCCTCACTTACTAATGAGTTCATGAAAGATTAAAGACATTAACCTATGCTCAAAATATAGCCCAAAATACAAGTCAAGAATCTTTGTGCATAAAAGTTATTCAATAAAAGGGATTAAATTTGCTAAAGCATACACATAAACTAAGCGTGTACTTCATTAACCAACCAAAACCACATGATAATATAAACAATAAATACTGGCTTTTTATAGCAACAGAAATATTTTTGTGATGAACTCTTCAAAACACTGGAGTATTTCTGACTAGTTTTAATCCAATATCATCTAGTGTCTTGAAACAGAATTGCAAGTATAAGTTCTAGAGTTTAGACCAGTGTTACTCCAAGTATAGTCTGAAGACCACAATAGCATCTTGACCCAGAATTCATAAAACATGCAAAGTATCTGGCTTTACCACAGATCCACTGAATCAGAAACTCTCAATGCAGAAATCAGGAATCTATGTTTTAACAAATTCACTGGGTGATTTTGTTGCCTGTTAAAGTATGAAAGATACTGTTAAATACGTCTTTAAAAAATAAAGAAAAAGAAAAACTCTATGATGGAAGAAAGTTAGAGAATCTTTTGAGTCTAGCCTTTTACTTATTTATTGGATGAGAAATTGAGGCTAAGAAGGGATAAGGTAATTGCCTAAATGGCAGAACCAAGATCACAATCAGAACTTTTGTTTCCAGACAAGTATTGTTTTTGGTTTTTTTTTGGGGGGGGGCTTCCCTGGTGGCTGAGAGGTTAAAGCGTCTGCCTCCAATGCGGGAGACCCAGGTTCGATCCCTGGGTTGGGAAGATCCCCTGGAGAAGGAAATGGCAATCCACTCCAGTATTCTTGCCTGGAGAATCCCATGGATAGAGAAGCCTAGTAGGTTACAATCCACGGGGTCACAAAGAGTCATACAGGACTGAGCGACTTCACCTCACCTAACCTCCCTAAAAAAAATAATCTCCTCTTAAGCAAAACAAAAAGACTTTGGGCTAATACTATGTAGACTTTGGATTGAATTGAATTCAGATTGAATTAATGTAAGGTAGAATTTGGGACTGAAAATAAAATCATTTGTTAAAAATTGTCAGGTTAACAAAAAGTTCTTAAAAAGCATGGAAAGATTGTATTCTTTTGGCTTCTGGGAAGGAATCCTCCTATATGTGACCTGCCTATTCGTGACCTCCCTATTCGTGACCTCCCTATTCATGATCTGCTTGTTTGTGACCTGCCTATTCGTGACCTGCCTATTCGTGGCCTCCCTATTCGTGACCTCCCTATTCATTCTATCACTGAGCAATAAACAGTTAGTCACTTGCATGTATTCTTACAGATATAAACAAGGGAAATTTCACTCCAGATATGCAGCTCTGTCATGATGTAGCCCTTCCTCCCAATGATGAATTTAGGAAGAGCCAACATTTATGTCTTGTTCCTGCCCTTAGAGGAAAAACATTTGTTCTTTTCCCATTACGTATTACATCAGTTGTAGGTTTTGTTTTTGTTTTTTTACAGATTTCCTTTTTCAGGTTGTGGGAGTATGCTTCTGTTATTTCTTTGCTAGTATTTTTACAAGGAATAGATGTAATTTTGTCAAGCATTCTTTCCATTTGTTGAGATGTTTTCAACATGATTTTTCTTTTTTAACTTGTAATTTGGTGAATACATTGTTTTATTTTCTGTAAAACGAGCTTTCTATTCCTAGGCTAAAACCCATTTCATTATGATATATTATCCACTTAATATATTTAGGAGCTCAATTTGCTAAACTTTTGTTTGGAGTTTTTTATAGATGTTTAATGAGGCATGTTGCTCCATAGTTTTCTTATTTGTTATCTTTTGTTTCTTAGCAGAACTTTGCTTGGTTTTGGTATCATTTTAGTGGTAGCTTTACTATCTTTGTGGGAAGTTATATAATTGTTATATAATTATATAAGTTATATAATTGTTATCTCTTTAACAGATGTAGGAGCATTCAAATTATCTGTTCCTGCTTGAGAAAGCTTTGGTAATTGACGTCTTTCAATTTAACAATTTCCTCCCTCTCCACAGCCTGGAAACTGCTTCCCCTGGCCCTTTGGGATTAATTTGCTCCCACATGCACCCTCCCTGCTCCATGCATTCCTATATGGCATACGGAGACTTGGGTTCAATCCTTTGCTTGGGAAGATCCCCGGAGGAGGGCAACCCATTCCAGTATTCTTGCCTAGAGAAACCCATGGACAGAGGAGCCTGGTGGGCTACACATCCACAGCATTGCAAAGAGTCAGACACAATTGAAGCGGCTTAGCATGCACACGTGTCCACTCCCGAGCTGTGAGTGTATGTGGGCAGCAAACCTCTGCCAGTCTCCTCTGTCCATTGTTGAGTGTCATGTGCTCTGCCACTTCATACTATTTAAGGTTAAGTCACCCTCTTTCATCAACAGGCTAAATAGGAGGTCATCAGAACAATGTCCAAAGTAGCCTTCAGTCTAGAGCTAAAGTAGTCCCACTAACGTGATGCTCTTTGGAGAATCTCATCTGATGAACTTTGTATTGTATGGTATTTACACATTTGTTGGTAAGAACATGAATAATTCCCAACCATGACTGATCTCTAGGAATTATTCTTACTTCTTCATGACAATTCTTTCTGTGATCCTCAGATAGCTTTTCTTATATATATGTAGGTTGCTTTTCAGCTAAAAACTCAAGAGATCCCTCTGAAAAAGTCTATGGAACTCTTTTTGTGCAGCTTTTTATCTCTTCAGAAATTTTAGCAGCAAATTCTAGTCAATTCAGGCTCCCAAACTCTTACTTTTTTTTTCTCTTCAATTTAGTAAGGCCTTGGTTATTCAGTTTCCTCTAACTTTTTTGCAACATGAAAACTATCTGTGAGAATAAACTGGTAAAAACATAAGTCTTGAACTGTTTATTTCCCTTCTCTCAGGAGTCATGGTCCTGTGCTATTTGCTGTCAAATGTCCAAAACCATGTATTTCTCATGTGTCTCTTTTTCTAGTTGTTTAAGGCAAGGGGTGTGGGTTTCTGGTCTTGAAGGCAATCTGTTCTCTATTATTCATTGTGACTGGAAGAGAAAGTTCTAGTTAAAATTTTTAAATTGTATTTTAAAAAAAATTATGAGCTCACAAAATTTTTAAAATATAAATAAAAGCCAATTTTCCCTTTTAAATTCTGAGAATTTATAGATGTATGAAGTACAAACTTTAAAGATTTACTTTGAAACTCTGGAAACTTGATTTTCATCAAGATTTATGTGATATTTCATTTATAAAAGAGGTAACTGACAAGGGATTAAGCTCCAAAACATGCAAACAGCTCATGCAGCTCAATATTTTAAAAAAAATCAATCAAAAAATTGGAGGAAGATCTAAATAAACATTTCTTCAAAGAAGACATACAGATGGCTAAAAAACACATGAAAAGATGCTCAACATCACTAATCACTGGAGAAATGCAAATCAAAACTACAGTGATGTATCACCTCACACAGGTCAGAGCAGCCATCATCAAAAAATCTACAAACAATAGTGCTGGAGAGGGTCTGAAGAAAAGGGAACCCTCCTACGCTGTTGGTAGGAATGTGAACTGGTACAATCACTAGGGAGAAAAGTATAGAGGTTCCTTTAAAAACTAAAGATAGAGCTACCATATGATCCAGCAATCCCACTCCTCGGCATATATCCAAAGAAACCCATAATTTGAAAAGATACATGCATCCCAATTTGCAGCATTATTTACAATAACCAAGACATAGAAGAAACCTAAATGTCCATCAACATGGAGGAATGGATAAAGAAGATGTGGTATGAAAATTTCCTCAGCCATAAAAAAGAACAAAATAATGCCATTTGCAGCAACATGAATGGATGTAGAGATTGTCATACTGAGTGAAGTAAGTCAGACAGAGAAAGACAAATATCATATGATATCACTTACACATGGTATCTTAAAAAAAAAAAGGCTACAAATACAAAACAGGCACAGAATTACAGATGTAGAAAATAAAGTTATGGTTACCAGGAGTAACAGGAAGCAAGGATAATTTAGAAGACTGGGATTGATATATATACACTACTATATGTAAGATAGATAACTAATAATGGCCTGCTGAATAGCAAAAGGAACTCTTCTCAACACTGTGCATAGCCTACATGGGAAAAGAAGCTAAAATAGAGTGGATATATGTATATGTATAACAGGTTAAATCTGCTATACATCTGAAACTAACAACATTGTAAATCAACTATACTTCCAAAAAAAGTTTTTTTTAAATATATGTATGTGATATTTCTTGGCAGCGTTTCCTATTTTTTTTTCTCAATTTTGCCTTGCAGCATTCTTGTCATTATATATGTCTAGATTAAAATAAACTCAGATCTCTTGTTCAACAGTGCCAAATAGATTGTTTTCTACCACTATCTTCACCATGGTATCCTGTTCAAAACTGAAAGATAGGCTTCTAATGCAGAGGGACAAAGAGCAATGCTACAAATGAAAACTAAGAAAATGATATTCAAGGCATATACCTCTCCTTAAAAAATTCTTCATGGAGAAATCAAAATTCTTGAGTGCTTTTACAAAATTAGTACAAAATAATGACAAGAAAATAAGGAGTCCAATCCAAGAGATTAGAAAAAAGAATGCAGTACGTGAAAATAAGGGAGAGTAAGTGAAAATAAGGGAGACACTAGTGAGAGGAATTAATAAACGTTGGAATATTTATCTTAGTTGAAATTCAAGGTAGAATTGGAAAGCGCAAGAAAAGCAGGAACAAACACAGCAAACCTAACTAGTATGGATGGTTTCCCTCTGACAATAAAGAAAATTCTGAATGAAATATTTTTTTAATGGCTTAGCACAACTTTCAGCTTGAAAAGAAGACAGGAACGCTCAGGAGCCATCAACATAGAAATGAAGCCAGAGTAGAGAACAAAGGTGAAGCTAGGCCTCAGCCCATGGAGCATCCAATCAGACGTATCAGTAGGGGCTGGGATGCGTGGGCAGAAAGGAAAACTGAAGTGTGACAAGGTATCTGCACAATGGAGACAGGTATTTTAACACCTGTCTCCAAGAAACTGACAGTTATGCATGGTTACTGATGGTTAGGGCTTCACTGGTAGCTCGGACAATAAAGAATCTGCCTTCAATTCAGGACACCCGGTTTCAGTTCTTGAGTTGGGAAGATCCCCTGGAGAAGGGCATGGCAACCCACTCCAGCATTCTTGCTGGAGAATTGCATGGATAGAGGAGCGTGGCAGGCTACAGTCCAAGAGATCACAAAGAGTCAGACAATACTGAACGGCTTAACACTACTGACAGTTAATTTTAAACCATGTGAGCAACAAAATTAATAACTTAGTGAAGGTACTAAATCCGTGTACTGATAGATGCACATTCTTTTCAAGCTCAAATGAGGCATTTTCAAATGCTGACTAGGTTCCAGACAACAAAGCAGTCTCAACAAATGCCCCCAAATGAATAACATACACTGTGTTCCATAAGTACTCTGCTACAAAATGAAAAACCAATAATGTATAGCCTAAAAAATAAACAAATAAAAATCATAGTAACAAATATCTGGGCATTTAAATGAACAGGAGTCTAGATAAGTCATGAGTCCAAGAAGAAATTATAATGGACAGTGTTTATTATCAAATATTAGGTCATGAATTACAACTAGACTCCCATAAAGCAAAATGTGTGGAGTTCAATCTAAACAGTTTTCAGAAGAAAATTATTATGTTAAAGAGAAGCTAAAAATGAATGAGTCAATAATTCATCTAAGAACTTAGAAAAATAATAGGATAAATCCTAAAACTAGATAAGGAGAATTATAACTAAGATCAAATATCTATTACTCTAAGAAACAAAGATACAAACCAGAGAATTAAATAATCAAAAATTACTTTTGGACAAAACTAGCCTTTGACTGTGTGGATCACAATAAACTGTGGAAAATTCTGAAAGAGATGGAAATACCAGACCACCTGACCTGCCTCTTGAGAAACCTGTATACAGGTCAGGAAGCAACAGTTAGAACTGGACATGGAACAACAGACTGGTTCCAAATAGGAAAAGGAGTACATCAAGGCTGCCTATTGTCACCCTGCTTATTTAACTTCTATGCAGAGTACATCATGAGAAATGCTGGACTGGAAGAAACACAAGCTGGAATCAAGATTTCTGGGAGAAATACCAATAACCTCAGATATGCAGATGACACCACCCTTATGGTGGAAAGTGAAGAGGAACTAAAAAGCCTCTTGATGAAAGTGAAAGAGGAGAGGGAATAAGTTGGCCTAAAGCTCAACATTCAGAAAACGAAGATCACGGCATCTGGTCCCATCACTTCATGGAAAACAGATGGGGAAACAGTGGAAACAGTGTCAGACTTTATTTTTGGGGGCTCCCAAATCACTGTAGATGGTGATTGCAGCCATGAAATTAAAAGATGTTTACTCCTTGGAAGGAAAGTTATGACCAACCTAGATAGCATATTCAAAAGCAGAGACATTACTTTGAGGACTAAGGTCTGTCTAGTCAAGGCTATGGTTTTTCCTGTGGTCATGTATGGATGTGAGAGTTGGACTGTGAAGAAATCTGAGCGCCGAAGAATTGATGCTTTTGAACTGTGGTGTTGGAGAAGACTCTTGAGAGTCCCTTGAACTGCAAGGAGATCAGCCCTGGGATTTCTTTGGAAGGAATGATGCTAAAGCTAAAACTCCAGTACTGTGGCCACCTCATGCGAAGAGTTGACTCATTGGAAAAGACTCTGATGCTGGGAGGGATTGGGGGCAGGAGGAAAAGGGGATGACAGAGGATGAGATGGCTGGATGGCATCACCAACTCAATGGACATGAGTTTGAGTGAACTCCAGGAGTTAGTGATGGACAGGGAGGCCTGGCATGCTGCGATTCATGGGGTTGCAAAGAGTCAGACACAACTGAATGACTGAACTGAACTGAACTGAACTGAATAAAACAGAAAAATATATAATAAGTTTGATGGAAAAGAGAGAAGACAAAAGGGAAAAGGGGAGAAAAAGAGTGGGCAAAGAAAGAGAAAGGGAGTTATGCTGGCTAATCAGCTCTCTCTGGGGTAGAGGTAGACTCTAAGTTGTAAGATTTCTGATTCCTATAGTGTAAATATTTGTACTTTTGCTGATTTTAATCTACTGACATGATGTCACTATACACATTATGAAGAGACCATATAAGTAGCTCTGGGCAGCTGCCATAAACCAGCTCCAGCACACCACTGGAGAAAAGTCACAAACACATATTATTAGAATTGAAAACTAGAGCACAAAGCTCCAAGACTTAAAACAATATAAGAGAATATCCTGAATAATTCTATTGACACAAGTGAAATTGTGGACAATTTCTTAGAGAGGTATACTTTTCCAAATAGACCCAAAAGAAAACTACTCTAGAATTAGATCTATAATGAGTTTCGAATGCACTCATTACTTAAGAACACAAAACCGAACAACTTGGCCCATCAGATTTTATAAATAAATTTTACCAAATACTTAAAGCAGTAGTTTTTGAAGTTGAGCCCTTAGAACATGAGTGTGAGCATCACCTGAGAACTTGTTAGACCCACAAATTCTCAAGTTCCACTTCACACCCACTAAATAAGCAATCCCAAGTGAGAGCCGATGAGTCTGTACACAAGGCAGGCTGACATTTGAGAATTTTGTTTCAAGGAAAATATCAATCTAAAATTATACAAACTATTTTAAAGGACAGTAAAAACAGAAACCCCTCTCTAATGACTTCATTTTATAAAGCCAAGAAAGCCTTCACTCCAAAGTCAGATACAAATACTACAAGAAAGAAAAATTATAAGCTGATATCACGTGGGATAAAAAGCCCTCTAAACAAACTATTAACGAATGGAATCCACCAGTGTTTATGTGTGTTTGTTTCTGTGTATGCCTTGCCTAAGTTGAGAATATCTGGAAATCTGTTACTAATTTAGCACACTGAGAAATTAAAGGGGAAAACTATCATATGATGATCTCTATTGATACAGAAAGTATTTTTGATGTTTAAATACCCATTCAGTGTAATAATGATTAACTCTTAGCAAACTAGAAATAGTAAAATTTTAGACTGATAGGAATCATCTATTAAAGACCTTCAATAAAATTATAGACATGATTTTTTTAAATTGAAACAAGACAAAGATACCTGCTATTACCACTTCTTCCCAGCATTGTACTGGAGATCCTTTCTGTGCAGTTAAAAAAAAAAAATCGATAGGGATTAGGGACTTACATAGTGGTCGGTCCAGTGGCTAAAATTTAGAGCTCCCACTGCAGGGGTCCTGGGTTCAATACCTGGTCAGGGAACTAGATCACACATGCTGAAACTAAGAGTTTGCAAACTGCAACTCAGAGTTCACACGCTGCAACTAAAGATCCTGTGTGACCCAGTTAAGACCCAGTGTAGCCAAATTTAAATATATAAATTTTATTTTTAAACACGATTAAAAAAATATGGATTAGAAAGAAGCAAATAAAGCTCATTCTTTTTAAGTGATATTACAGTAAATACACAGATAAGGTGATGGCACCCCACTCCAGTACTCTTGCCTGGAAAATTCCTTGGACAGAGGAGCCTGGTAGGCTGCAGTCCATGGAGTCGTGAAGAGTCGGACACAGTGGAGCGACTTCACTTTCACTTTTCACTTTCATGCGTTGGAGAAGGAAATGGCAACCCATTCCAGAGTTTTTGCCTGGAGAATCCCAGGGACAGGAGAGCCTGGTGGGCTGCCGTGTATGGGGTCACACAGAGTCAGACACGACTGAAGTGACTCAGCAGCAGCAGCAGCATTGTAAGTGCAAAAATTCAGGATAGTTTATAAACAAATGTATTAATAAAGTTCAACAAGACTGCTAAATATGAGATCACTAAACAAAAATTAATAGAATTTCTGGACAGTAACAAATTTTCTCATTTAAAATAACTTGAAAAAATTTAAGTCACCTAGGAATAAATCTAACAAAATGAGACATATACAACCACAATGATTTAGTGATACAAACACTAAATAGATGGAGAGGATATAGTATTTGTGAAAATGGTGACAGTGTTTTAAAGATGTCATTTCTTCCCAGATTACACTGCCAGAGTTATCAAATTAGAATAGAAATAGTTAAACTTCAATTTCAAATGAATAATAAAAAGGCTCTTTTGTATAAATATGTCCCAAGTATTATACTCTTTGTGATCTCGTGGACTGTAGCCTACCAGGCTCCTCTGTCCATGGCATTCTCCAGGCAAGAATACTGGAGTGGATAGCCATTCCCTTCTCCAAGAGATCTGCCTGACCCAGGGATCGAACCTGGGTCTCTTGCATTGTAGGTAGATTCTTAACCATCTGAATCAACATGGACGCCCTATATGGGCTGTACTGACACTACAAAATTATATACATACAACATACAAATATATACATATGTTTTGATTATCTGAACTTCAAATTTAACTGAACATCTTGGATTTTACTAGGTAACTCTATAATATATTCATCTATTGATCCAGTATGATCCAAAATAATCCCAACAGGTTTTAAATGAAATTTAGAAATAATCCTAAAAATCATATGGAGGAATAAAACATGCAATATATTAAATATGAACATGGCTTTTCTAAGACTAATGGATAATGTACAGAAAATCTATACTATTCCTGTGTTTCTCCTTTACTCTCATATTACTATCAGATTCATAATATTTCACATTTAAAAATTTTTATTAGAGTATAGTTGATTTACAATGCTCTGTAGTTTCTGCTCTACAGAAAAGTGAATCAGTTATGCACACACATAAATCAACCCTTCTTTAGGTTCTTTTCCCAAATAGGTCACTACAGAGTATTGAGTTGGGTTCCCTATGCTACACAGTAGGTCCTTCCTTTTTAGTCATCTATTTTATATACAGTAGTGTGTATATGGGCTTCCCTAGTGGCTGAGAGGTTAAAGCGTTTGCCTCCAATGCGGGAGACCCAGGTTCGATCCCTGGGTTGGGAAGATCCCCTGGAGAAGGAAATGGCAATCCACTCCAGTATTCTTGCCTGGAGAATCCCATGGACGGAGAAGCCTAATAGGTTACAGTCCACGGGCTTGCAAAGAGCCAGACACGACTGAGCGACATCACCCACCCACCCCACCCAGTGTGTATATGACAATCCCAGTCTTCCAATCTATCCCTCCCCTGCAACCATAAGTTTGTTTTTTACATCAGTGACTCTATTTCTGTTTTGTAAACAAGTTCATTTGTATCATTTTTTTTAGATTCCACATATAAGTGATATCATATACTTGTCTTTGTCTTTTTGCTCAGTATATTTCTTATCTATTTTCCTCAGTACAACTCTAGATCCAACCATGTTGCTGTAAATAGCATTATTTAATTCTTTTTATGGCCAAGAAACATCCCATTGTATATATGCACCACACTGCTCACCACATGACAGGCCAATGAATCCAAGAGATGGAGGCACTGAGGCAGCGAATACATTATCTGGAAAGCTGGCTGACCGGCAGACTAATGTTTCAAAGAAATCATCTTGTCCGGGTCTGGATGCAGGTCCTTTCACAGAACTAAGATTTGAGAAGCAATGCAGAACTAAAGTCAAAAGGCAGAAGAGAGAGGAAGAGGCAGTGAGGAGGTAAAGTAAAAAGGGTCTGCAGTCTTGCAAAACGTCTTTGGGAAGGGCCAGCCTTTAGAAGGAGTGTGGTAATCCCTTCTATCACAGGTGGGCAGGGTCAGATTATCTCTCTCTGAGCTGAACAAAGGCACTTTAAGTCAGGCAGAGGGCAGGGTCTTTTGAGACAGTCCTTTATGTATGAGTATAATAACAACAGCAACAAAAGGCAAAGCAAAGAAACAGTTCCAACATGGAGTGAGAATCAGTTCTTCTCTGTAACAAACAATTGCTCTGTGGATGGACATTTAGTTGCTTTTGTGTCCAGGCTGTTGTAAATAGTGCTGCAATGACAATTGGGAAGTATATATGAGACTCACAATACTTCGGACACCAGATGTGTGGGGGTTTTCCAAGCACCAAGCAATTCTGTTACACCATGTGTGTGTCCTACAATTGAATTCAATTCTGACACTATTAAGAGCATCTTATGCCGCAAGGTAAGGGCTCAGTCTCACAAAGCTGCCGCATCCTCAGAAGCTAACAGCAAGTCCAGAGTCCAGGCTGTTACCTATACTTCTGACTGATCAGCTACAAATCAGAGTTCCCGTAACCACCTCCTCAGGTTCAATTCACTGTCTACAGCTTTTAACAGAAGTCAGGAAAAGAGTTGAATTACTGTTTACCAGTTTGTTTTAAAAGAATATGACAAAGAATACAGAAGAACAGCCGTGCGAAGAGACACAGAAGGAAAGGGATGTGGGAAGCAGTGCGGGACATCACGCGCTCTCAGGCACACCACTTTCCCAGCACCTCCACTTTGTTTGGCAACCCAGAAGATCCCTGAACCTAGTATCTTTGGGATTTTTATGAAGGCTTCATCATGCAGACACGACCATCACTAACACATTGAGGAGCCCATCAGGAGTCACCTCATTAGAGTGAAAGACACTGTTATCACCCAGGAGATTCCAAGGGATTTAGGAACTCTTGAGTTCGGAATAAGGTCAAACACCAAATATTAGAACAAAGGATACAAGAATGTTAGGAGCTTTGTGCCAGGAACCCAAGGCAGACACACAAACACACTTAATTCTTTTCTATTATCTCACAGACAGATTTTTGTTTTATAACTGTGATTAAAGCAATTAGGGCTTCCCTGGTGGCTCAACAGTGAAGACTCTGTCTGCAATGCAGGAGACCACCTGTGATGCAAGAGACATGGGTTCAGTCTCTGGGTCAGAAGATCCCCTGGAGTACACAATGGCAACCCACTCCAGCATTCTTGCCTGGGAAATCTTATGGACAGAGGAGCCTGGTGGGCTACAGTTGTTGGGGTCTCAAAGAGTCAGAAATGACTTAGCCAATAGACCACCACCGGGGCATCCCTGGGGACTCAGGTGGTAAAGAATCTGCCTGCAGTGCAGGAGACCCGGGTTTGATCCCTGGGTTAAGAAGTTGCCCTGGAGAAGGAAATGGCAACCGACTCCAGTATTCTTGCCTGGAGAATCCTATGGACAGAGGAGCCTGGCAGTCTACAGCCCATGGAATAGCAAAGAGATTAGGAACTCTTGAGTTCGGAATAAGGTCAAACACCAAATATTAGAACAAAGGATACAAGAATGTTAGGAGCTTTGTGCCAGGAACCCAAGGCAGACACACAAACACACTTAATTCTTTTCTATTATCTCACAGACAGATTTTTGTTTTATAACTGTGATTAAAGCAATTAGGGCTTCCCTGGTGGCTCAACAGTGAAGACTCTGTCTGCAATGCAGGAGACCACCTGTGATGCAAGAGACATGGGTTCAGTCTCTGGGTCAGAAGATCCCCTGGAGTACACAATGGCAACCCACTCCAGCATTCTTGCCTGGGAAATCTTATGGACAGAGGAGCCTGGTGGGCTACAGTTGTTGGGGTCTCAAAGAGTCAGAAATGACTTAGCCAATAGACCACCACCGGGGCATCCCTGGGGACTCAGGTGGTAAAGAATCTGCCTGCAGTGCAGGAGACCCGGGTTTGATCCCTGGGTTAAGAAGTTGCCCTGGAGAAGGAAATGGCAACCCACTCCAGTATTCTTGCCTGGAGAATCCTATGGACAGAGGAGCCTGGCAGTCTACAGCCCATGGAATAGCAAAGAGGACATGACTGAGCTACTAACACTTTCACTTTCACTTTTAGACCACCACCAACTAAAGAGATTAAAGAAATACTTAGACATTTTTAAGAAATCTAATACAAAACAAGAGATTGTCTTGCCCAAAGATAAACTCAGTTTTTCACCCAGAACTCATAGGCCTCAGTTCTGATTACCCTTGCATTGACCTATTCATTCCTGCCAGGTGGCAAGGACAGAGGAAAGACCTTCCACATCTCTGGTCATTATTTCCACTGTTTTCTTCTCTTTCAGTCATGGACTCAAAGAGTGCTTTTGTTTTGAAGCAACAGAAAATCAAAAATGAAAGTGTTATTATTTGAAAAGCATCCTGAGGTTATTTTACCTTACCAACCACATTCCAGGAATGACCTGATCTTGACCTCATGCTGGGATAGATCCAACATCTCAAGAGAAAAGTAGACCAGATGGGTGAATGGAGTTGGTAAGATCAGTGTAGAATTCCACTCTGACAGATGCAGCTGAGTAACAGGAAGCTGGGCTTCTCTGGTGGCTCAGAAGGTAAAGAATCCCCCTGGGATTGGACAGGAGACATGAGTTCGATCACTGGGTCGAGAAGATCCCGTAGAGAAGGGAATGGCAAGCCACTACAGTATTTTTGTCTGGATAATTCCATGGACAGAGTTACCTGGCGAGCTACAGTCCCTGGCATCGCAAAGCGTCAGACACAAATGGGAGACTAACACACACACACACATACACACACACACCAGGAAGTTTAGAGAAAAAGCACACTTACATAAAAATATAATCATTAGCAGAACTTGTATTACTTAGACATTTAGGTGCAAGAAAAAACCATAGAGGAATATAGTGGAGGATTGACGAACATGGGACATCTTTACACAACTTCAGAGTCAGTCCTGGAAAAGTCAGAAGCCAAAGTTTCTACGGCGAAAACGAAAAGGAATGAAAAGTCACAGCCAGATGGAGTGGATCCACTCCAACTGCTTTTTCCACCTTTCCCCACATTCCACATGAGCTTCAAATTCCAAGGAGAGAAGGGATCTGGTTGGTATAGCTTGGGTCACGTGTCCATCCCTTGGCCAGGGGAAATGGGGACATCTTGATTGAGCGTTCCAGGGTTGCAACTAATAGTGAAGGAGCAGTTTTCCCAATGTTAAGTTCAGGGCACCATTTCAAAAGAAGGGGAAGTGGATTTTTGGCAGCCTTAAACAACAGATGTCCAGTGCATGACTGAATAACACAGGTTTTGGGAATTGTACCAATATAGAACAACATTGTGATGCAAATTGAGCCTTGGTGTGTGACCATGATATTTTTTAGTAACAGAAAGGATTTTTCAAGATCAGTCATCCCAGGAAGTGGTTAATACTGAGCAGGAAATGAGATGGGCCTCTATCTGGGAGAAGAAGGGTCTTTCTTTACTCTCTGGAGCTGAAGGCGTCATGATGACACCAAGATGTTATCCTAGAACTACTTTTGCCTAGGGTGGCTTCTGGGAATCTCTGTGTGCTGTGTGAGCTGCAATAGCAACAGTGAAGAAAGTTAAGCTATTTTCTGGAGCTTTTCGTCGTTGTAGAATTCTGTGTCCTGGAAGAACCTCTGAGTAATAACTCAGTTCAGTTGCAGTGATGACCAACTCTTTGCGAACACGTGGACTGCAGCACACCAGGCTTCCCTGTCCATCACCAACTTCCAGAGCTTGCTCCAACTCATGTCCATCAGGTCAGTGATAACTGGTGCATGGCAAAAAAAAATTCCGAAAACAAAATAAACACATCCCCCCAAAACTGTTCTTTCCAAAAAAATAAAAATAAAAACTGCAGTCATTTGGACTGCAGGAGTATTTTGTTTGCTTAAGATCAGGAAGGGCTTTCCTCAACAGTGACCAATAGATGGTTTGTGGCCAGCAGAGTAACACTCAAGAGAATCAGCAGCAGCAATATAGCACAGAAGTCAGATGAGAATGCTGGCGTGGAAGAAACCGCTTAGTCCGAAGCAAGCATTTAGTGAAAATTCATGTAACCATTTTTTGCACATTGAGATTCATATAAAAAGATAAAGAAGAAACTAGAAACACACATGTGTGTAACATGTAAATGTGTATTTCACTTAAGAAATAACTGCTCCTAAAAATCCCAGCAGTTTTTCATTCTCCTTTTAATTTAAGGTATTTTTGATGTACAGAAACTTGTCATTTTTGTGGCATCAAGTATTTTCTTTTCTCTTGCAATTTCTTCCATTTCTTTTATACTTGGAAAGGGCTTTTTCTGCAAAATGCCAGTGGCGGTGCTTATACCTCACTTTGAAGAACCTGAGCATAGTCAGTGTGCTCCGAGGTACACGCTCCTTGGCTTAAGCTACTCCTTCTGTGTAACTATTTGTCCTAATTAGAATTTCCCATCCAAATGGTGATTAGCTAGCACTCAGTCAGAAAGGCCGCTCTCCAAAGACTCTGAATGCTTCAGCGAGTTTGTCTCTAATACTGCTAGAGCTTTGGTTAATCAATATACAAATTGTGGAAAAGGGTTTGTTTTGGTGAGATGAGTTCTTATTGGTGAACTCTTTGGTGAAATTAATGGCATTTGAGATATGCACATTGGATAAAAACTTTCAGAGACACTTCCTACTCTTGTTTAATTAGGATATAAGAATTTGCTTGTTCAGTTGCTAAGTCATATCCGACTCTGCAGCTCCATGGACTATTGCCCACCAGGCTCCTCTGTCCATGGGATTCTCCAGGCAAGAATACTGGAGTAGGCTGCCATTTCCTCTTCCAGGGGATCTTCTAGACCGAGTGATCGAATCCATGTCTCCCGCATTGGCAGGTGAATTCTTTATTCTTGAACCACCTGGGAAGCACCTAGGTAAGAATTTAGGAAGCCCTATATATTCTAATGCCCTGGAGGAGGGCATGGCAACCCACTCCAGCATTCTGCCTAGAGAATCCTCATGGACAGGGGAGCCTGACAGGCTGCAGCCCATGAGGTCGCAAAGAGTCAGACATGACTGAGCCACTAAGCACAGCACAGCATTTATCCTGATGAGATGTTTTGCCAACTTTCTCATAAAAACTGCTGGATAAATGGCTGCTTGTGGGGAAAAATTTGGTGTGAGGATTGCTTTCTCTAGACTCGAATAGAGAGTTGTGAGGAAGTACTTAATCCTCACTCACCCCTAGCCCCTGGAGCCTATCATTCATTAATAAGAATAATCAAAAGAGTTAGTCCAGCTCTCGAGAACCAGTTAAATATCCACCTGTGTTTTCATCTAATTTATTTCATGGTTTCATCTTTCACATCTAACTCTTGATCCATCTGGCGTTTCTCATCTCAAATGGCTACAGGCCTGGAGGCACTCATAGAAACGCGTGAGGCAAGCTGGCACAGCGCAGGAGGCAGGAAGAGCTGTGCCAAATTGCTGAGCACCAGGAGGGCTGCTGCTCCTCTGTTCCTGCCAATTAGTGCCATCTGGAAATGTGGGTCCAGCCTTGCTCTATCTTCCAATTTGCTTTTTCTTCCCAAGCTGTTTTTTTTTT
>SJYC01132471.1:0-25652 GCA_006408675.1 Madoqua kirkii
GGCATCACCAACTCAATGGACATGGGTTTGGGTGGACTCTGGGTGTTGGTGATGGACAGGGAGGTCTGGCGTGCTGCGGTTCATGGGGTCACAAAGAGTTGGACACGACTGAGTGACTGAACTGAACTGAAAAACAGCATAATAATATTCTGTTGTCATAATACACAACTTAAATGTAAAGATATGGACAGGTTGAAAGTAAGTAATGGAAAAACACATCATGCAAACACTAAACATAAAATCTTTGTGGCTCCATTAAGATCACACAAAGTAGGCAATGAGCATAAACAGAGGTAAAGAGGGACAATTCATAATCTTAAAAAAAATCTGTTCATCCACAAAGACATAATTTCCTGAATGCATATGCAGCAAAGAAGTTTCAAGAAATACTAAGAAAAATTTAACAAAACTAAAGTAAGAAATATACAGATTTTTCATCTGTTCAGTTCAGTCACTCAGTCATGTCCAACTGTTTGAGACCCCATTGACTGCAGCATGCCAGGCCTCCCTGTCCATCACCAACTTTCAGAGTTTACTAAAACTCATGTCCATTGCAAAGAAGGCACTGGCATCCCACTCCAGTACTCTTGCCTGGAAAATTCCATGGGCAGAGGAGCCTGGTGGGCTGCAGTCCGTGGGGTCGCTAAGAGTTGGACACGACTGAGCGACTTCACTTTCACTTTTCACTTTCATGCATTGGAGAAGGAAATGGCAACCCACTCCAGTGTTCTTTCCTGGATAATCCCAGGGACAAGGGAGCCTAGTGGGCTGCCATCTATGGGGTCGCACAGAGTTGGACACGACTGAAGCAACTTAGCAGCAGCTTTCACTGCCAGAAGTCTCTCTTGCCACATTTTGAGTAACAGAATAAGCAGCTCTTCATTTGGGGCCACATCTTTCCTTGAGATGTGTATAAGAGACAGATCTATGGGGTCGCACAGAGTTGGACACGACTGAAGCAACTTAGCAGCAGCAGCAGCATGTCCATTGAGTCGGTAATGCCATCCAACCATCTCATTCTCTGTCGTCCCCTTCTCCTCCTGCCTTCAATATTTCCCAGCATCAGGGTCTTTTCCAATGAGTTAGTTCTTCACATCAGGTGGCCAAAGTATTGAAGTTTCAGCTTCAACATCAGTCCTTTCCATGAATATATAGGAATGATTTCCTTTACAATGAACTGGTTGGATCTCCTGCTGTCCAAGGGACTCTCAAGAGTCTTCTCCAACATCACAGTTCAAAAGTATCAATTCTTTGGCGCTCAGCTTTCTTTATAGTCCAACTCTCATATCTATATAGGACTACTGGAAAAACCATAGCTTTGACTAGATGGACCTTTGTTGGCAAAGTAATGTATCTGCTTTTTAATATGCTGTCTAGACTGGTCATAACTTTTCTTCCAAGGAGCAAGCATCTTTTAATTTTATGGCTGCAGTCACTATCTCCAGAGATTTTATATAGGTGCTTATTTAAATGGCCTAATAAAGGCTTCATTTTTATACTTACTGATAAAAGACTTCAGTTTCTATGAGGTTCTGATACCAAAGTTTCCATACCCCCTTACTGTGCAAGTAAAGTGCAACATCATTTAAAATAGGAGAATATGAAAATATTACTTAAGGATTACAGTCTACACATTGCTTAGGCAGAAGTAATGCCTTTCCCTGTATGAAGTCTCTATTGGTCGCACACAGATATAGATTCTGAGAGCTTTAACATGAAAGCTGGGTTTAATAAACTATTCTCTAGGTTTTATTCCTTGAAACAAGACCTGTGTTATATTTTAGCAATCCTTAAAGTATCATCATTCTTTAAGTTGGAGTCTCTGCACAAAACGTTTTTTAAATTAGCCTTCCTTCCTTCATTTCCAAAATCTAACACACAATTACCACTGTTTTACACTAGCATATTACATCTGATTTTTAATTTGGAATAATGTGTCTTTCAACCCCATTTATTTTATATGATTTGTTAAGAACATCAGTCTCATCAAACTAATTATCAAAGGCAAATGGCTTACCATAAAATTAATGTACTCAGCACCCCCCCCAAGTTAGTTATTATTCAAACGCACCAATCCTTTTCCTTCATGTATAATTAGTTTTAGACATGTAAATGAAGATGATTAAAAATAAGTAAAGAGTGAAGTTATGAAATTGATTCATACGCTCTACTTTTCAGAATCATTATTTCTTAGTCCCTTCAAAGCTGAGAGGATGATTCCGCAGGCAGCACTGTGACAGGTGGCAACACAGCCAGCCCAAGGCAAACTGTCTTTTAACTCATCTTTCTAATCTCCTCCCCTCTTTCCACAATCCCCTTGTACTTCTTCCCTTCAGAAGCCCAAGACCCTCCACAAACATTTTTGTTTGATCAAACCACATGTCAACCTTTGAAGAGGCAGATGACATCCCGTAGGCTAAGCCCTGAAGCACAGAAAGTATCAAATTTCCATTAGGACACAGGACCTAGCAAATGGCTAGCTACGCTGACTGCTTAAAATTTCACCTTTATAAAAATTTCATGCCTTGCTCATTCCAGACATGTTCACAGAGAGATGAATTCCAGCTACGCACCAACTATTTGACTGTGGCAGGTTATTTAACTCATCATCTGTAAAATGGTAATATCTAATCTAATTCACAAATGTTTGATTGAAGTCAGTATGAGTTAAATGTTTAGTCAAGAGGAAAACATCATACAATGTAAAACAAATTGTATTACCCAGCAAAAAATTTTTATAAAATCCTATTCCTTGAAAAGTTTATGGTGACAGTTTTATAACTCAGATTTATACCATTCGGCAAGCATTATGATATTTTCCTGTGCCTTTTCTCTGTCCAGTTTTGATGTACGAAGTAGGACCAGTCAGACCAGGTCAGCCAGATCGTACTAACCCAAGCTGTCATATTATAAAACAAAAGCAACAATCCCAAGTTTCTGAAGTTGTTCCAAGTGTGACATAAGGTAACGTGCATAAAGTGGCTAGTTAAATAAAGATCTAGTATATAGTAAGTTCTTGATAAATAATAGCTTTCAACATTATTTCCATTTGTTCCATTTCACCAAGGTTAGAGTATATAAAAATGAGGATTGTGCCTTAGTCTTCTTAAAAAATCTGTCTTAGTTTTCTCTAAATATCTCCTCAGAAACTGGAAAGTTGCCAAGATCACATCTGGCCTAAAATGAATCTAGAAGAAAGATGGATGAAGGAAAGAACAAAGACATTAAGGGAAAAACAAATTTGCCCTCAAGTAATAGTAACAAGAAGGGGAAGACCTAAGGACAAGAGCGGAGGCAAAAAGAAAGCAACCATCCAGATGATTCACTTTTGGTCTGACTGTCTTTTGTAAAAATGCAACTTGCTTAAAAGAAATGACCTATCGAGTTATGACAAGACAGGGAGGAATCTTAAATGCATATAATTAAGCAAAAGTAGTCAATCTTGAAAAAGTTACACGCTGTATGATTCCAACTACATGACTGGCAATCTGTAACAAGCAAAATTATGGAGACAGGACAAAGATTAAGGTTAGCAAAGGTTGTAGGGGATGGAAGGGTGAACAGGTGGAGCATATAGAATTCTGTAGGTAGTAAAACTATTCTGAATGGTACTAAACTGGTGGGTACATGTCATTATAAGTTTGTCCAAACCCACAGACTGTACATCACCAGGAGTGAACTCTAATGTGAACTAGAACTCTGGCTGACAATGATATATCAATGCAGATTCATCAGTTGTAACAAATGTACCACTCTGGAGGGGGATGTGGATAATCAGGGAGGCTATAAATGTGGGAGCAGGAGATATATGGAAAATGCCTAGGCCTTCCTCTCAATTTTGCAGTGACCCTAAAACAGTTCTAAGAAATAAAGTCTAGGTTTTAAAATGCCACAGAAATTTTAATTTCTTGTTATTTTCCTTTTATTATTGTTGACATAGACATGGAACACCAGAGCCCGATACTTCATTTTTAGTTAATTTCAGGCTAATTGTTTGGTTTAAAAGCAACAATCTTGGATAAGCAGCAGGTAAAACAATTTTCCCATGCCAACCTGCTATCCTAAATCTGTTCTTTGTTTCTGTTGCCTGAAGCAGAATTCTCATTTGGATAAAACCTGGGCTTCCGCCAGGTGGCATTTCTCACCTTGCCAAGGTAAACGTCTCATCAGGGATGCCTCAGCATGTTGAACTTCTGGGCAGCCATTTAGCAGCACAGAGAAGAGCCGCGAGTGGTGTCCAGAAAACTTATTCTTCTCAAATGAAAAGTGACATGCATGCATGCAGCCTAGGCTCCAGGAGGCCAAAACACCCTATAAAGCACTGTCAGCGATCGAACTGTGTACTCGGTGCGCATCGTGCCTGCTCAGTCGCCTCACGCGTCCGTTTCTATGCGACCCTGTGGACCACAGCCCGCCAGGCTCCTCTGTCCATGGGATGGTCCAGGCAAGAATTCAGGAGCCGGCTGCCATGCCCTCCTCCAGGGGATCTTAGCCCGGGAACCCAACCTGCGGTTCGAACCTGTGTCTCCTGCATTGCAGCGGGATTCTTTACCCGCAGTGTCACCTGGGATGCCCTTATTTGGTATACTAAGGGACATATTCCTTTCCTTGCCATCCAAAATAATCACTTAACTGAATTTAATCACCTCTACTAACATCACTGGATGCCCCCTTTTTGTGTGTAGAAATATTCTTGCTAAATTTAACTGGGAACTTCAAGGAAGGATATAGAAACTTCTATAAATTCCTTGGAAAATATTTTCCAGGTTCTTGTGTCTCTAAATCTTCATCAATCTCCCATAAAGTCATTTAGTGATTTGGGTTCACTGAGGGAGTTGTAGGAATAATACAAGTTTCTTAAAAATTATTGTTGACATGACTCTCTAAATAGTTCAAGTAAATGATTTTTAAATGATTAACTTATCCTGACATGTGCTTTAAGAACGCATTTTGGTTTTCAAAATGATACAGTTTTATATTAGCATCCAGATTGAGTGCATCCTAGAAATCTGTTTTCTCCTCTTCCTCCTCTCTTAAAGAAATAAAGTTATGCTATTCTCAAACACTTAACTGAAAATATCACTTTATATATATCATACTTTTAAGGAAGTAGCCAATCAGTTCATTTTTCTGTCCCTTATAATAGCCAAAGCTTTAAATTGTGATTGACTTTTTCACATCCTAAAAATAATTCTTTTTTTCCAGAATTCTTTATCCAGGAATGTTTATGCCATCTGCCATGGACTGAGTTCTAGGGTACTAGAAAATAACAGTTGCAAACAAGCCTAAAGTTGCAGAGCTGTGGATGTATTCTTCATTTTAAGAAACTACTGTTTAAAAGCAATTTTTGAATTAGTAAATAAGTGTTAGTCAGTCATCAGTCATTTCTGACTCTTTGTTTCTTTATCCAGGAATGTTTATGCCATCTGCCATGGACTGAGTTCTAGGGTACTAGAAAATAACAGTTGCAAACAAGCCTAAAGTTGCAGAGCTGTGGATGTATTCTTCATTTTAAGAAACTACTGTTTAAAAGCAATTTTTGAATTAGTAAATAAGTGTTAGTCAGTCACTCAGTCATTTCTGACTCTTTGTGACCCCATGGACTGTAACCCACCAGGCTCCTCCGTCCATGGGATTCTCCAGGCAAGGATACTGGAATGGGTTGCCATTACCTTCTCCAGGGGATCTTCCCAACCCAGGGATTGAACCCAGGTCTCCTGCATTGCAGGCAGATTCTTTACTGTCTGAGCCTTTTTGAATTAGTGGTTTCAAATTTTATCACGCCTAATATTTACACTTTAAAAAAATGATAACCTGTAGATTTCTAAGCTGTATCTCCAGATATCTTGATGGAGTAGGCTGGGAATCTATATTTTTAACAAACTTCCCAAGTAACTCTAATGTAGACTACCATAGACTGAATTTGAGAGACAAGCTACAGTGGAAATAGATTCATTCTTTTTTTTAAGGACTTGCATTATGTTTTTCTTTTTTTATTAAAGTACAGTTGGCCTACAACACTGTGTTAGCCTCAAGTGTAGATCAAAATGATTCATATATATATATGTGTGTGTGTGTATATATATACACACACACATTTATATGTTCTTTTTTCAGATTCTTTTCCATACAGGCTATTACAAGATATTGAACACAGTTATCTGTGCTATAGAGTAGTCCTTGTTTATCTATTTTTATATAATAGTGTGTATCTGTTAATCCCAAACTCCTAATTTATCTCTTCTCCTCCCTTTCCCGTTTGGTGACCCTAAGTTTGTTGTCTATGACGGTGAGTCTATTTCTATTTGATAAATAAGTTCATTTGTATTTTTTTAGATTCCACATGTAAGTAATATCATATGATATTTATCTTTCTCTGGCTTCACTCAGTATGATAATTTCTAGGGTCATCTTATTGCTGCAAATGGCACTGTTTCATTCTTTTTATGACTGAGTAATATTCTACTATATATATATATCTATTCATACATATATATATATATATATATACACATATGTACACTACATCTTCTTTGTCCATCCATCTACTGATGGGCCCTGAGGTTGCGTCTAAGTCTTGGTTTTTGTAAATAGTGTTTCTACGAGCACTGGGGTATGCTAAGTCGCTTCAGTTCAGCTCAGTCACTCAGTCGTGTCTGACTCTTTGAGACCCCATGAATCGCAGCATGCCAGGCCTCGCTGTCCACCACCAACTCCCGGAGTTTACCCAGACTCATGTCCATCGAGTCGGTGGTGCCATCCAGCCATCTCATCCTCTGTTGTCCTCTTCTCCTCCTGCCCCCAATTCCTCCCAGTCGCTTCAGTAGTGCCCAATTCTTTGCAACATTATGGACTGTACATGTATCTCTTTTAACTACAGGTTTTGGGTTTTTTCCAGATATATACCCAGCCAGATTGCTGAAGCATGTGGTGACTTTATTTCTGTGTTGTTGTTTTTTTTTTAAGGAACCTCCATACTTGTTTTCAGAATTTGAATCCGTTGTTGATGGTTTTGATGGGGGAAGGAGAGAGCGAGCATGGAGCCTATGGAATCCTGCAGAGAGGGAGATCAAGGGAGCCATAAAGACTAGAAATCAATTTAGAACTCAGAGCATGGAGGAATGATGAAGATGCATTTGCTTGCACCAGAAGCTTGCCTAGTGCTGGCCAGACCTGCAACTGGACTTCACAGTTCCAAGAGGCTGAGCACGGATGCTCTGACGCTGTCTTTGACCACACCCTTCATTCCAAATTTGGAAACCAGGATATCTTAAGTGTCAAAAAATCTGGTACTCAAACACAGAGTTCAGCAAACCTCCACATGTGTAATGGTTTGGCTCCTTATGTTAGAGTTTAGCACCATATACAAGCCTAAGCAAGCTTCTCTTATTTATGAAGAAAAATATAGACACACATAGGGGCTAAAGTTGTAGCCGAGACAGTCTGCAGGTAAGATTTGTTTATGGAGGAGACTGAATCTGCCTAAGCTATTGTCCTCTAAGCACAGCAATATTTATAGCACTATTCATGTTATGCAACTAATAAAAATGACCTAAAATCATCCTGCACCAAACCTTATATTAATGTAAAGTTATTGGCGAAAAGCACAGTGCATATGAGTTAAGAAAGTCAGCATTAGACAATAACCCCAGCAGCACCTGGATATTCTGTCCCTTCTAGAGGTGGTTTTAGAAAAATCTGTGCTTTGTACATAGAGAGACACTATATATCCTCTGCAGGTAATTGTGAATGATTGCCAAAGTAAAGCATAAATTCACGAAAGCTTGGGCCAGGAGAAGGCACGGACTGTAAATCTGAACTTCCCGACACCTAAGGTTGAATTCTCAGCCATTGTATTCCATAGATAATTTTACAAAGGGAGGAATTTTTTTAAGTTTCTTTATTAATTAACTTTAAAGTATTGCAATTACATGGTAACTAACTCTCTAGTCTGGCAATTAACCAAAAATGCAAAACCAAAGAAAAATTAGAATCTGAAGCAACCAATTCAGCTATTTGTGTGGTTTTTTTCCTATTGATGTTGATTATAACCTGAAACAGGTGTCTCTAGAAACTTAACATGCAAATGAAGCTAGTTATTAAGCCACAATAGTAATATCTATTAGTGTTCATTTGTTATGGGCAGCCCTGAAGTTTCTAATATAAAAAAAAATAAAAATAGCTGTAGTAGGAAATGACTACCCATTCCAGTATTCTTGCCTGGAAAATTCCATGGATGGAGGAGCCTGGTGGGCTTCAGTCCAGGGGAACACAATGAGTCAGACACAACTGAGCACACACAGACAAATCAAGCACCTACTACTCACCAGGTGAAGGACTAAGAGCTTAAAATGATTCAACTATTCCATTTATGATACGTTATATATTTATCATCACGCTTCCTCGATGTAGTGAAATTACAGGGTTCATGGGTCCTTTAAAAAAATGCTTGGGAGGAAGAGGAAGAGGGCAACAAGAATGACCACAGTAAATAAATCCTTTCACAACTAAAAGGTGTGTCTATCCTGGACAAACTTTCAAATGTGAAATAAAGTGTATCTTAAAATGGAGAACCACAGCCACTCTTCCTCATTCACTGAAGACCACGCATGCGTGCTCAGTCACCCCAGTTGTGCTGGACTCTTTGCGACCCCATGGACTGTAGCCCACTAGGCTCCTCTGTCCATGGGATTCTCCAAGAAAGAATACTGGAGTGGGTTGCCATGCCCTCCTGCAGGGTTCTTCCTGAACACATCTCCTTCCCAAACATGTCTCCTGCGTCTCCTGCGTTGCAGGCAGATTCTATACCCACGAGCCACCTGGGAAGCCCATCAAAGACCTCAGTACCTTGCTGAAGTACTTAGCTCATGCCCAGCCACCATCCTGGGTGATTTCACTGTACACAAGGAAGGTCCCATGGCTTATTTTCCACCCAGTCTCTTGGTCCCCAGTGACCTCCCCTATCACTGGTTTTCAGCCATTCATTTGCAAGGTCAGACTCCTAACAACTCCTCCTCCAAATCACTAACTCGGATATTCCACTCCCTGACCCATCCTCTTCTACTTCACCCTCCAGAGCACTGACCCCTCTGCTTTCCTCCAGTCCATAAGCCCTCTGTTTTCTTGTCCTTTTGCTCCTCACTTAGATTACCCTGCACACCACGTTGATAATGCCCTTGACATGACCCTAAGTGCGCTGGTCCTCTGTCCTTTCATCGCGTTATCTGGCACAACCCCAACCCTGGAGAGCCACGAGCATCTCTTGTCCCAGAGCTAGACCCAGGCACCTGAGCGCTACTGAAAAAGACCCACAAGGAGAATCAACTCATAATCACTCAGCTCTTCCCAGGCACCCTGTGAGGCTGCACTTCCTATGCCTACTTTTTCACATCTTTGCTCACCTCAAATCTCTAGACCCTCTCCTCAAGCTCTCGTTTCACTTCCATCTGATCTCTTCCTACTTTAGAGAAATTATAGGCCACTGGGCAAGGACGCAATCATCCTCCCAACAGCGAATGTACAAACCAGCCACATAAGCCCTCTTTTCATCATTTTTACCAGCCGCCATCCCTGTCCTGGTGGCTCAGATGGTGAAGAATACACTTGTCGTGCAGGAGACCTGGGTTCGATCCCTGGGTTGGGATGATCCCCTGGAGGAGGGCATGGCAACCCACTCCAGTATTCTTGCCTAGAGGATCCCTATGGACACAGGAGCCTGGAGGGCTACAGTCCCTGGGGTTGCAAAGAGTCAGACAGGACTGAGCAGCTAAGCACAGCACATCCCTGGTCCAGGGTGATTACGCGCCCACCTCTATCAAAGGATGGGAAAGAGATCCCATCCTTTCCCACCTTCTCAGGAACTCCACAGAACCTTCTATTTTCTTCCTTATATATTTGACTTTCTTCTCCCCAAAAGATTCTTCCCCCAGTGGCTTTTAAGCACTTTCCATTCTCCCCCACCTAAAGGAGATTTTACTTGGACGGATCATTCCTCTCTGCCCTCCACCCCTTATTCCCCTTCCAAGCCAAACTCTCAGAAGAGCTGTTCACGTTTGCGGCCTCTGCTTCCTCAAGTCCTACTCCCCCCTCAACCTGCCCCGACCTGGCTTCTCATTCCTCCTCCGAAAGAGCTCTCACGCAAACTGTGTAACCACACGTTCTACTTCCTTGGCTCCCAAGCATCGCTGAACTTCCTCCTTACTGAAATCCTGTTCCTTTGACTAACAGGACACACACATCTCTAATTTTCCTCCTGACACTCTGCCCATCCTTACGTGTCCTCCTTACAGTTTCGCACTCCCCTCCTGACCACAGAAATCCTCAAGGATTTCTCTTGATCTCGTTCAACTGTGTGGCTTTTGTTACCACCTACATACAAGCAGATGGGCTACTCCTTTATTTCTCCACCCCTCAAAAACTCTCCTCTGAGTCCCATACTGTATGTCCAACTCTCAAACAGACATCTGCATTTGAGTGTCACGAAAACACCTCAGATTCAACTTTTTAAAAATGGAGGTCACAGTACATACTCAATAATGTTCACTGAATGAATGCATGAAAGTAGCAATACTCACATAAAATTCTATCCATGCAAGAGAAATGAGCCCAGAAAAGAGAGAGCAAGTTGTAAGAATCAACCGCTGCAACAGCAAATCTCTGTGTACAGGGGCAGCATCATAGACTTAATTGAGTGAGTTATGCACATCTCAATTTTAATGAAAACAGTAAACAGATAATAAAAATAGTGGAGATAAGGAAGAAGAGAAATGAATGGCTGTAAAAGAGGCTGGACCTTGAGGAAATAACTCTACCCAACATTGATATTCGTCAGTTGATAATCGAGTGAGCATTCAATTAATGTCAATTAACAAACACTGTCAATTAAGTTAACAAAAGAAGAGAGCTATAAATATGGGAAAGAGCAGTCTAGAACACACCTTCTAGTGTTGGATTAGAATTGGAGGTGCTGCTGCTGCTGCTAAGTCACGTCAGTTGTGTTCTACTCGGTGCAACCCCATAGACGGCAGCCTACCAGGCTCCTCCATCCCTGGAATTCTCCAGGTAAGAGCACTGGAATGGGTTGCCATTTCATCTCAAGTGCATGAAAGTGAAAAGTGATGGTAAAGTCGCTCAGTCGTGTCTGACTCTTAGCGACCCCAAGGACTGCAGCCTACCAGGCTCCTCCGTCCATGGGATTCTCCAAGCAAGAATACTGGAGTGGGTCACCAGTGCCTTCTCTGAATTGGAGCTAACAAAGTGAAATCATCGTTTTCAATGTATATAGAAAGATATAGGAATAAGTATGAAAGTATCAGTCACTTAGTCATGCCTGACTCTTTGTGACTCCATAAATTGCAGTCCACCAGGCTCCTCTGTCCATAGAATTCTCTAAGCAAGAATGCTGGAGTGGGTTGCCATTCCCTTTTCCAAGGGATCTTCCCAATCAAGGGACTGAACCCCAGTCTCCTGCATTGCAGGCAGCTTCTTTCCCATCTGAGCCACCAGGGAAGCCCCAGATATAGAAATAAATGTAGAGGCAAATATATACACACTATATATATATATATATTCCGGGGAGTGCTTATGTTTAAATATGACCAATTCACTGATCTGTGTATTTCCTCCTGACACACACACATGTTCAGTTCAGTTCAGTTCAGTTGCATCTGACTCTTTGCGACCCCATGAATCACAGCACGCCAGGCCTCCCTGTCCATCACCAACTCCCAGAGTTCACTCAGACTTGTGTCCATCGAGTCCGTGATACCATCTAGCCATCTCATCCTCTGTCATCCCCTTCTTCTCCTGCCCTCAGTCCTTCCCAGAATCAAAGTCTTTTCCAATGATTCAACTCTTCGCATGAGTTGGCCAAAGTACTGGAGTTTCAGCTTTAGCATCATTCCTTCCAAAGAAATCCCAGGGTTGATCTCCTTCAGAATGAACTAGTTGGATCTCCTTGCAGTCCAAGAAGACTCTCCCAAGAGTCTTCTCCAACACCACAATTCAAAAGCATCAATTCTTCGGCACTCAGCCTTCTTTACAGTCCAACTCTCACATCCATACGTGACTACTGGAAAAACCATAGCCTCGTCTAGACAGACCTTAGTCAGCAAAGTGATGTCTCTGCTTTTGAATATGCTATCTAGGTTGATCATAACTTTTCTCCCAAGGAGTAAGCGTTTTTTAATTTCATGGCTGCAGTCACCATCTGCAGTGATTTTGGAGCCCCCCCCCAAAAAAAGTCTGACACTGTTTCCACTGTTTCTCCATCTATTTCCCATGGAGTGGTGGGACTGGATGCCATCCATGATCTTCATTTTCTGAATGTTGAGCTTTAAGCCAACTTTTTCACTCTCCTCTTTCACTTTCATCAAGAGGCTTTTTAGCTGCTCTTCACTTTCTGCCATAAGGGTGGTGTCATCTGCATATCTGAGGTGATTGATATTTCTCCTGGCAATCTTGATTCCAGCTTGTGCTTCTTCCAGTCCAGCGTTTCTCATGATGTACTCTGCATAGAAGTTAAATAAGCAGGGTGACAATATACAGCCTTGATGTACTCATTTTCCTATTTGGAACCAGTCTGTTGTTCCATGTCCAGTTCTAACTGTTGCTTCCTGGCCTGCATACAGATTTCTCAAGAGGCAGATCAGGTGGTCTGGTATTCCCATCTCTTTCAGAATTTTCCACAGTGTATTGTGATCCACACAGTCAAAGGCTTTGGCATAGTCAATACAGCAGAAATAGATGTTTTTCTGGAACTCTCTTGCTTTTTCCATGATCCAGCAGATATTGGCAATTTCACCTCTGCCTTTTCTAAAACCAGCTTGAACATCAGGAAGTTCATGGTTCACGCATTGCTGAATGTAGACATATGTAAATCATCAATAGATGTTAGTGTTAGTCGCCCAGTCATGCCCGACTCTCTGCGACCCCATGGACTGCAGCCCACTAGGCTCTTCTGTCCATGAGATTTCCCAGGCAAGAATACTGCAGTGGGTTGCCATTTCCGTCTCCGGGGGATCTTCCCAACACAGGGATCGAACCCAGGATTCCTGCACTGTAGGCAGATTATTTACCAACCGAGCTACAAGGGAATATTTAGGAGGTGCTAATCTAGATTCAGGCCAGGACAACTGCCCTCTGCCTAAATTAACCCCTGGGAAAATAACCCCCAAACTGGAGCGCGGAGTCTCGCTCTGCAGGACTAGCCCCTGAAACCCAAACCCCGAGTGTCAGCATCGGCCCGTAGCCCATAGAGTAGTTTGCTTTTAACCCCACCATGCAGCCTGGGGAATTCCCCGACCAGGGATCAAATCTGGACCCGGCAGTGAAAGGGCCAACTCCCAACGACTGGACTGGACTAGTTTTTAAACTTAAGTATGCATTGTCAAAATCACCTTGAGGGTTTATTAAAATATAAACTTCTGAGCCCCATCCCCACCTCCACCCCCGGGTTCTCAGGCTTCCTAAGTGGCTCAGATGGTAAAGAATCCACCTGCCAAGAGGAGACTTGAGTTCAATCCCCAGCTCAGGAAGACCTCCTGGAGAAGGAAATGGCAACCCACTCCAGGATTCTTGCCTGGAAAATCCCATGCACAGGGGAGCCTGGCGGGCTACAGTCCATGGGGTCACAAAGAGACACAACGGAGCAACTAGGCCAACACTGTGGTCATACAGGACAGTCTTTGTAGGAAATCTACCCGAAGTACCAGCGGCGACGCACAGCATGCTCTCGTGGCTCAAGGAAAAGCATGGTAATACTATGTACATGCATCTACAGAAAGAGCGCCAGGATGACAAAGCTAATGCGATACAGTGACAACCATTCAGAACCTTCCCGAGAATATCCCAGAGTTCTTTGCAACCTTTACGTCAGTTTGGAACTTTCTTTTTAAAAAGTGAAATAACTCATGAAATCATTATGAAAAGAAATTTCAATCTTCAGTTCACTCCAAGCTAGACCGTCCCTTCTTGATCAGATTTTGTTGAAAGCCACTTTAAGCAACAGCGTAAGGCTAGCGTGTCACCTTGACATTTCACAGGAGGTGTGAGTTTTAAGCAGAAACCTGATGCTAACTTAATTTCTTTTAATCTTTTAATCGTCATACCTCGATTTATTCTGAGGCAGAACACTAATGGTATTATTGTCATTAACATTTAAATGCTTATCCTTTCCAACTGTGAATCATAATTTGGAAGATATTTCTCTCACATACATTTTCCCCTTATTAACAATGTAGTTTCATGGCGAAACAAGAAACATGTGGCATACAGATGGAGAACTCATTTTCATGGTAGGCAGAAAAAGCACCTAATCTTCACTTATTTTTGGCACTATGATCATTTAGATTTTCCTCTCCCTTTGAGAAGAAATAAATATGTTTCTGAAAACAACCCCAAAATGCACACACTGCCAAATCCTGTATATCTTGATGATTTGCTAGTTTTCTCCTAATCATGTAGACAAATTTGTTCATTCTGCTTGCCAAAATACAGGTTTATTATGACTTGTAATGTCGTAACTTTTCACACAAAAAAAAAGTTTACAGCCTTACCCAACCATACATCTTTATGCACCAAGCAACCACATAGACTCCCTGTCTGGGAGTCATCACTAATAGAGATGTTAACACACTGAGTCACAGATGCCACTGACTTAAACATTTCTTTCATCTGCCTTTTAGATCCTGCCCCTTTTTCTGGTTCCCTCATGTCTGCAGATTACATTTCAGTAAATTTCACATCATGGCACATACTAAGGAATAATATATGCACCCGTGCATGCTAAGTTGCTAAGAGTCCTGTCTGACTCTGCAATCCTATGGACTGTAGCCTATGAGTTTCCTCTGTCCATGGGATTCTCCAGGCAAGAATCCTGGAGTGGGTTGCCATGCCCTACTCCAGGGGATCTTCCCACGCCCCCTGCCAAGGGATGGAACCCACATCTGTCTCCCACAGGCAGGTTCTTCACCACTAACCCCACCTGGGAGGCTGAATATGTGCAGACATAATTGTGACTCATTGGCATAGCATCTCAGTGGGGAGTATTCCCTCTTTCCTTGCTGCTATTGCTATTAGTCTTGGAGAAGGCGATGGCACCCGCTCCAGCACTCTTGCCTGGAACATCCCATAGATGGAGGAGCCTGGTAGCCTGCAGTCCATGGGGTCACTAAGAGTCAGACACGACTGAGCGACTTCACTTTCACTTTCTAGTTTCATGCATTGGAGAAGGAAATGGCAACCCACTCCAGTGTTCTTGCCTGGAGACTCCCAGGAACGGGGGAGCCTGGTGGGCTGCTGTCTATGGGGTCACACAGAGTCGGACACAACTGAAGCGACTTAGCAGCAGCAGCAGCAGCATAGCTATTAGCCTAGTATTAATAACATTTACTATTTTCATGGCACTTGATACATGCTAAAGTTTCTCTGTTCTCAAACATTCGCCTCTTTGTGTCCTGGGTGTCAACAAACTTTTCTAACCAGTTGCCCATAAAGAAACTCAGGGGTCATACACATTTTCTTTCTTCCTCTCATCACCATGTCAGAAAAGGTTAATTCCTGTTGGTTCTGGCTTCACAATAGCTCTCTCATCCAGTCCCTCCCCTTTATTCCCTTGTCCTAACTTTACTCAGACTCATTATCATGCCCCTGACTTAGTCATGCCTTTCATCTCCCTTCCAGGAGTCTGCCCACCTCCATGTTGGCGTAAAACCCACAGCATTCTTTTTTCTATACCTTTATTTAGTTGGCTGCTCTGCGTCTTCATTGTCCTATGCAGGATCTTTAGCTGCAGCATGCCAACTCTTGTTTGTGGCATATAAGATCTAGTTCCCTAGCCAGGGACCAAACTCAGGCCCCCTGCATTGGGAGCGTAGAGTGTTAGCCACTGGACCATGAGGGAAGCATGGTCCCAGATTCACAGCATTCCAATGATCCTCTCGGTCCCCTACGTAAACCTTTTAAGGACTCCCTTTCTCTACAACCTATAAAGTCCTTACCTGCTCTAACATGATTTCCATCTTCTGCAAAGCTGGTTCTTGCTATGCATAAGCACTTAATGCCCAACACCTTAGACCTCTGCCATGATGAGCACCTGGCTTTTCCCAAAATCTGCTCTACATCCATGACTGTGCTAGTCTCTCTGCAATGAAACTGCACCCTCTGTCTTAGTCTAGGTTGCTATAAAGGAAAAAGTACAATAGACTGAACAGTTTATAAAAAACAGCGATTTATTTCTCACAGTTCTGGATGCTAAAGTCTGAGATCTGGGTGCCACCATGGTTGAGCTCTAGTGATGACCCTCTTCGGGGCTGCAGACCCCTGTTTTCTCTTTGCATCCCTACTTGGCAGAAAGGTTGAGAGAACTCACTGGGGCCCCTTTCATAAGGGCACTAATTCCATTCAAAAGAGACCCACCCTCATAACCTAATCACCTCCCAAAGACCCACCTCCTAATATCATCACATTGCTGCTGCTGCTGCTAAGTCGCCTCAGTTGTGACTCTGTGCAACCCCATAGACGGGGGTGAAGATTTCAATATACAAATTTTGGATGAGACACAAACATTCAGTCCATTGCACCCCTCATCACCAATCTAATGTTCACTTAAACAGCTTTATATCACATCATCTATTCTACTTTTCTGCACCTAGAAGGTAATATTTCTTTATTAACACTCTTAAATCCCTAACATCCATAACAGTACCTGGCATATATTAGTCATTCAACACATGTATGTCAAATTAATAAATTCTAGATCTCAATGCCCAAAGTAGTTATTTTCTAAGTAAAACTCAGGCCAGTTGGGAACCTAGAGAGTGGCAAGTTAAAGGCACCAGAGATTCTCAACCAACAACATTCAGGCAGGAGCCAGGACACCCAAGATAACAGCTGAAAATTTTCAAATGAGGAACAGAAACCCAGAAATAATAGTCCAGAATTTTCCAGGCAAAAATCTAAATGAGAAAGCTGGTGGCAACAGACCTGCAGAAGGTAGAAGTCATGGAACTGTATCAACCTGGGGACAATGACCTGAACCAACACGCACAGCACAGACCAAGCATGAGATCAGCTAGGAACGATGTGAATCCAAGAACCCAGAAACTGACGGTGGCACAGGCCAAGCATGAGACCAGCTAGGAATCGTGTGAATCCAAGAACCAGCAAACTGGCAGAAGGAGATGGTCAGAGGCAGCCAAGTGATCAGGGAGCCTAAGAAATCTAATGCAGCCTTTTTAAAACACACACATACATATAGAAAATATTTACTTACTTGGCTGCCTCAGGTGTACTTGCAGCACAAGTCATTGCGTCTTGAGGAATCTTGGGTTGTGGTACATGGTCTCTACTTGCTCCACCACATGTGGGACCTTATTTCCCCAACCAAGGATTGAACCCCGTGTCTCTTGCATTGTAAGTCAGATTCTTAGCCACTGGACCACCAGCGAGGGCTCCACATTCAGCATTTACATAGCTGTTAAGCGAGCTGGCTAAGTGATTTATTTCAGACTGGTCCCAGCCAGGCTCATACCATTGCCTGACAGTCAGCTGCAGGTCAGCTATTCCAGGCAGGCGTCTGCTGGAATGACTGGGACAACCGGGGTCTTCCTCAAAGATCATCCTCCAGCGTTGCTCATGGGAGTCAGGGCAGATTAAGACAGGCAATAAAAACATATTATGGACCTTTTCAAGCCTCTTTGAACATGTGTTCAGTAGCTAAGTCATGCCCAAGCTTCCACGATCCCATAGACTGCAAGGCACCTCTGTCCTCCGCTATCTCCCTTAGTCTGCTCAAACTCATGTCCATTGAGTCAGTGCTGCCATCCAACCATCTCATCCTCTGTCGTCCCCTTCTCCTCCTTCCTTCAATCCTTCCCAGCATCAAGGTCTTTTCCAGTGAGTCAACTCTTCTCACCAGATGGCCACAGTATTGGAGCTTCAGTCTCAGCATCAGTCTTCTGATGAATACTCAAGGTTGATTTCCTTTAGGACTGACTGGTTTGATCTCCTTGCAGTCCAGGGGATTTTCAGGAGTCTTTTCTCCAACACCACAATGTGAAGGCATTAATTCTTCAGCCCTCAGCCTTCTTTATGGTCCAACTGTCACATCCACATATGACCATTGGAAAAACCGTAGCTTTGACTACATGAAATTTCCTGGATAAGTGATGTCTCTGCTTTTTAATATGCTATGTTTGTCACAGCTTTCCTTCCAAGGAGCAAGCATCTGTTAATTTCATGGCTGCAGGAACCATCCACAGTGATTTGGGAGACCAAGAAAATGAAATCTGTCACTGCTTCCACTTTTTCCCCTTGTATTTACCATGAAGTGATGGGATCAGATGCCGTGATTTTAGTTTTTTGAATGCTGAATTTCAAGCCAGCTTTTTCACTCTCTCTTCCATGCTCATCAAGAAGCTCTTTAGTTCCTCTTCACTTTCTGCCTTTAAAGTGGCATGAACATACCCTGTGGTGAAGGGAACTGCAAGGTCATGTGGCAGAGGGCACAGGTAAAAGCAGGGCAAAGAATTGAGGCCACAAGGCCTGAGTGACGATGTAACAGAAACTCTGATCATTTGTGGTGTGCAGGGCACTAGTCTAAGCACCTCTCATAGTCTCTCTAATAATTCTCAGGGCTATTCTATGAGGGAACAACTACTACCCCCATTTAACAGATAAGGAAACTGAGGCTTAGTGAGGTTAATAATATAGCAGTTAGTATCAGAGGCCAATTTAAACACTGGCACTCTTGCCTGGAAAACCCCATGGACGGAGGAGCCTGGTAAGCTGCAGTCCATGGGGTTGCTAAGAGTCAAACACGACTGAGTGACTTCACTTTCACTTTTCACTTTCCTGCATTGGAGAAGGAAATGGCAACCCACTCCAGTGTTCTTGCCTAGAGACTCCCAGGGATGGGGGAGCCTGGTGGGCTGCCGACTATGGGGTTGCACAGAGTCGGACACAACTGAAGCGACTTAGCAGCAGCAGCAGAGGCTAATTTAAACACTGGCATATCTGATTCCAATGCATTTTTTTTTACCAATTTGGAATTTAGAGGAAAATTATTTAAAAGAATTTAAAAAGTTGTTTCGGGCTTCCCTTGTGGCTCAGCTGGTAAAGAATCCACCTGCAATGCAGGAGACCTGGATTTGATCCCTGGGTTGAGAAGATCCTGTGGAGAGGGGAAAGGCTACTCACTCCATTATTCTGGCCTGGAGAATTTCATGGACTGTACAATCCATAGGGTTGCAAAGAGTTGGACATAACTGAGTGACTTTCATTTTCATTTAAAAGAAAGATAAGAGGCTGCGATTCATGGGGTCACAAAGAGTTGAACAGGACTGAGCAACTGAACTGAACTGAACTACTCCTTGGAAGGAACGTTATGACCAGCCTAGACAGCATATTAAAAAGCAGAGACATTACTTTGCCAACAAAGGTCCGTCTAGTCAAGACTATGGTTTTTCCAGTGGTCATGTATGGATGTGAGAGTTGGACTATAAAGAAAGCTGAGCATTGAAGAATTGATGATTTTGAACTATGGTGTTGGAGAAAACTCTTGAAAGTCCCTTGGACAGCAAGGAGATCCAACCTGTCCATCCTAAAGGAGATCAGTCCTGAGTGTTCATTGGAAGGACTGATGTTGAAGCTGAAACTCCAATACTCTGGCCACCTGTTGCAAAGAGCTGACTCATTTGAAAAGACCCTGATGCTGGGAAAGATTGAGGGCAGGAGAAGAAGGGGACAACAGAGGATGAGATGGCTGGATGGCATTACTGACTCAACGGACATGAGTTTGAGTGAACTCCAGGAGTCGGTGATGAACAGGGAGACCTGGCGTGCTGCGGGTCATGGGGTTGCAAAGAGTTGGACACAACTGAGCGACTGAACTGAACTGAACTGAAGAGGCTGATTTAAAATAAAGTTTGAGAAACAATGAACTTTTGTATGAAATCCAATCATAAGCTCTATATTTAGGAAAAAAAAAAGGCATTTCACAGCTATTCTTTAGTAATATTTGTTCAATAGACCAAACCACTGAACATTACTGCTGGATGTAAATGCATCATCCTATTTGCAAAACACTTAATGAGTATGTGTAAAAACAATGGTAAACCTACCATAAATATCAGTTCTTCTTTTTTGGCCTGGAAACTGAGGACTACCTTGAGTTTTATATTCTTGGCAAATGATTTAAAAGAGCCTGAGAAAAGGTGCTGAGAAGGTTTTACATGTACAAATTCAAGAAGATATTACAGTTTATCTTTATACACGAGATTAGAGCTTCTCGGGGAGCCAGAGCAGCACTGCATTGAATTTAAAAAACCTTAAGTGGGACAGTCACAAGCCACGCCACTTGCCAACACAGCCCATTACGTTTTGTTCATTACTGCAGCGCATTTATTACCAACAGTGATAAATCACTGAGAAGTACAGGCAAAGCTGGCCTCTAAAACAGTCGAAGCAGCAAGACTGAGTGCACACTTTGATCGAGAAAATTCCCAAACAGTTAAGAAATTGTAAGTCACCTTAGACAGTAGTATCCTCCGGTTTCCTTTCTATCCCATTGTGTCTTATAGCTCTGAATTGGGACTGGATCACTGAGGTTTGTGTCACTCTCCTCCAGTCCACCTACCAACAGGCTAGGGGAGTTGGAATAAACCCTAAGAGTCATGAAGTTCAAGGTCTTGTAAGGAGTGCTAGAGCCAGGAAGGAGCCAGAAGGACTTTCAAGAAAGGGGTTCTGGCTTTGGTTTCCCTGCTTGGACATCTGCTTAGCCAAGAGACTGGTTGATATACCCTGTGTTTCAGATGGTGGGATAAAGATAAGTCTACCGCAGACCTTCCCTGGTGGCTCAGACGGTAAAGAATCTGCCTGCAATGCGAGAGGCCTGGGTTCAGTCCCTGGGTTGGGAAGATCCCCTGGAGAACAAAATGGTTACCGACTTCAGAATTCTTGCCTAGGAAGTCCCATGGACAGAGGAGCCTGGCAGACTATAGTCCTTGGGGTCGCAAGGAGTCCGACAGGACTGAGCAACTTTCGCTTTTTCTGCAGGGCAGTCAGCATTCCCAAGTGGGACAAAGAGGACCGGTATCCCTTGGGCAACATGGACCCCCAGATGCTAACCAGCAGGAGCACTCCGGTCATACTCCACCCGAGAGCCTGCTCATCAGCAAAGAGATAGAAGACTTAGAAAACGAACTGATGGTGGTCAAGGGGGAGGGATAGTTAGGGACTTTGGGAAGGTCATGTACACAGTGCTAATGTGAATGGATAACCAGCCAAGACCTACTGTGCCGCACATGGAACTCTGCTCAGTCATGTGGCAGCCTGGATGGGAAGGGGACTTGGGGGAGATGCAACCCCCACCCAGTTAAAAAAGTCCTGTTCCCTTCTTGCTGTCTCCAGCCCCTAAGGAGCTGGGCACACAGCCGGGGGGGAGGCGGACGAGAGCTTGTAACAGTCAACTGTACCCAATCTCCCCTTCTCAAGCCCTTCAGAACCACGCCCTGTTCATGCTAGGGGGGCGGGAGAAAGACAGCCAGCTGAACTGTATCAAGATTGTTTTCAATTGGCGTAGACTGAACTGGAGTTATTAATAACTGGAAGTGACTGGAAAGCTCTGGGATAAATTTGTGATGTCAGAGAGGAATGGAAAAGGAAGATCCAGCTGAACATGGTCGAAGGCAATGATTGAAAAAAAATTAAACAATTGCGTCTCTGTTCTCTTCCTAAATCAGACATTTCAACTAACGAGTTACTCTTATCTGGGTCTCAACATTCTCCTCTGAAAACTAGAACCTTTCCAGTTCCAGCATTCTCTAAGGGCCAAGCTCTACATGACCGGATTTTTCATGTGCCAATGGGGCCGTCTAACATTGTAGATAAGGTGTGAAGTAGCCAGGTTTCATCTTCCATTTCCGGTTCTGCTCTAGTCAATAAAACCACTAAAATTCATATTCAAAACCATCAGAAATGAGTAATGAGCCTTCGCTAGTGTTTCCACCATCGTCATGCAGCTCCCTCTCTTGCAAGCTGAGGCACTGGTCCAGGTGTCAAAACATGATTAACTTTGGTCCTGCTTCAGAATAAAATTGTCTTAGTTTCTCTCTATCTTCAGCCCAATACAGGCCATCAGGCTTCCGACAGTGACGTTTGACAATAGTCTGTTTAGCTAATAATGTTTCCTTTTGAGGGCATTTTTTGGCTTCACGAGGGACAGTAATGGACCATTGCTCTCCTACAGGTTATTAACAGATCACCTGTGATTTCGCTTACGACTATTTCTGTCTTTATTAAGCAGCAACAGCAGAAATTTTGTTCTGAGTTCTAATGGAGCCCTTTACTGGGTGAGAGTGTGCAGCTCTTTTGGTAAAAGCCGAGCTAATTTAACAATGAATTCTCCCCTTCTCAAGCCCTTCAGAACCACGCCCTGTTCATGCTAGGGGGGCGGGAGAAAGACAGCCAGCTGAACTGTATCAAGATTGTTTTCAATTGGCGTAGACTGAACTGGAGTTATTAATAACTGGAAGTGACTGGAAAGCTCTGGGATAAATTTGTGATGTCAGAGAGGAATGGAAAAGGAAGATCCAGCTGAACATGGTCGAAGGCAATGATTGAAAAAAAATTAAACAATTGCGTCTCTGTTCTCTTCCTAAATCAGACATTTCAACTAACGAGTTACTCTTATCTGGGTCTCAACATTCTCCTCTGAAAACTAGAACCTTTCCAGTTCCAGCATTCTCTAAGGGCCAAGCTCTACATGACCGGATTTTTCATGTGCCAATGGGGCCGTCTAACATTGTAGATAAGGTGTGAAGTAGCCAGGTTTCATCTTCCATTTCCGGTTCTGCTCTAGTCAATAAAACCACTAAAATTCATATTCAAAACCATCAGAAATGAGTAATGAGCCTTCGCTAGTGTTTCCACCATCGTCATGCAGCTCCCTCTCTTGCAAGCTGAGGCACTGGTCCAGGTGTCAAAACATGATTAACTTTGGTCCTGCTTCAGAATAAAATTGTCTTAGTTTCTCTCTATCTTCAGCCCAATACAGGCCATCAGGCTTCCGACAGTGACGTTTGACAATAGTCTGTTTAGCTAATAATGTTTCCTTTTGAGGGCATTTTTTGGCTTCACGAGGGACAGTAATGGACCATTGCTCTCCTACAGGTTATTAACAGATCACCTGTGATTTCGCTTACGACTATTTCTGTCTTTATTAAGCAGCAACAGCAGAAATTTTGTTCTGAGTTCTAATGGAGCCCTTTACTGGGTGAGAGTGTGCAGCTCTTTTGGTAAAAGCCGAGCTAATTTAACAATGAATCAAGTTCATGTCCATGGTTGTGATTAAAAGGAAATTCCAATGAAATCATCTTATAGAGGAAACCATTCCTCGTTTCTTTTCTATAAATCCTACTTCCCATTCATCGCCTGCGTGCTCAGTCGCTCAGTCATGTCCAGCTCCTTGCAACCTCATGGACTGTAGCCCACCAGACTCCTCTGTTCGTGGAGTTTTCCAGGCAAGAATACTAGAGTGAGTTGCCATTGCCTCCTCTGGGGGATCCTCCTGACCCAGGTCTCCTGCACCTCCGGCGTTGGCAGGCAGATTCTTTACCACTGAGCCACCTGGGAAGCCCTTCCATTCCTTAGACTGCCAACAAAGTAAGTCCAGCTGCTTTTAAACGCTTTGCTATTGGTCAAGCTAAGAAATACCAACACCTCAATTGCAGAGGAGGTGGTTTTGGAAGTAGGGTTTCCCTCAGGGTCTTGGGTGGATAAGACAGGGCCCACTGGAGGGATAAACCTGAGTTGTCTGTCCTTTCCCCTACCTAAAACCTAAGAGCTGACAAGGAGTTCATGGTAGTTTGGTAGACAGATCTTTGTAGCAGGCCAACCTTTAAACCAAAAAGAACTGAAGGACTTAATGAGATAGGACTGACTTAATAGACTATCTGGAGAAGGCAATAGCACCCCCACTCCAGTACTCTTGCCTTGAAAATCCAGGGAGGTGTCAGAGCACCTTGGGGGCTGTGTCAAGGCGGAACCCACAGAGCCTAGGGCGGGATGGAGCACTGTTTTTACTCAGGGATAGACAGGATGTGTCCTGTGTAGTGTGAAATAACCCCGTTTATAGAACAATCTCAGTCTTTTTTTTTTTCTTTAAAATTCCAATCTAAATTTTTACTTGTTATGTAAGTGGACTTTGGTTTACTTCCTACCGTTTAGTACATTTTTATTGAATGAACAACTCACCCAACCCTGGATCTTAAGCCCAAAAGCTTTTCGCAAGAGTTAACTGGGGAGAAAAAGATCTGTGTCCTTGCAGCTGTTGAGAGAAAGAATCGCATATGCTCACCCCCAACACTCTCTGGGGGCTGAAAATTCTTTCATCATCAAAAGTCAACCCAGTCAAGAAACCCATGTCTCTCTGGGAGTATCAGTTTCCAAACATATAGCAATGGCAGGAAAAACACAAAAACTTTTAAAACAGCTTTAGTATGGTGCTATGTCTATTACTGAAGAAGACTTCAGGTTCAGTAGAAGAGTAAGAAAGTGCTTCAGCCTACATGGCCTTCCCAGGCGACTCAGAGGTAAACAAACCACCTACCAATGCAGAGGACTCGGGTTGGACCCCTGGAATGAGAAGATCCCCTGGAAAAGGGAATGGCAACCCACTCCAATATTCTTGCCTGGAAAATTCCATGGACAGAGGAGTCTGGCAGGGCTATAGCCCATGAGATCTCAAAAGAGCCAGACACAACCCAGCGACTAAATAGCAACAATAACCAACCTATACAAGACTTGCTGCTTACTACTGTAAACTCAAGGGCTATCTTTGAATCCAGGGAGACCAGATGTCAGCTCAAGGTTGCCCTCTGGCTGTCTCTTTCTGAGTTTCCATGGGTCTCTCTCAATAGACACAAGGGAAATAATTGCACATGATTTATACCCTGTGTATGTGCACGCGTGTGACTCAGCTGGTAAAGAATCCATCTGCAATGCAGGAGACCTGGGTTCCATCCCTTGGTTGGGAAGATACCCCTGGAGACGCGAACAGCTACCCCCTCCAGTATTCTGGCCTGGAGAACTCCATGGACTGTACAGTCCATGGGGTCGCAAAGAGCTGGACACAGCTGAGCGACTTTCTCTTTCACTTTTTTTTTCATGTGCACACGTATACTCAGTCACATCTGACTCTTTGTGACTCCATGGACCATAGCCCTCCAGGCTCCTCTGTCCGTGGAATTTTCCAGGCAACAATACTGGAGTGGGTTGCCATTTCCCACTCCAGGGTTAGACCACGTATCCAGGTGCTGCTTTTCAATCACCATAGTTGAGGCTAAGCTGGAGTCAGGTGGACAGAGAGCGGGGGAAAAAAGTATACTGTGACCACAGAACCAAGAGGATCCGTCCCCTTGAAAGTAAACGTTAAATGAGCACGGCAACAGCAGAGATCCTAAAACAACGCAGTCACCGCACGTTCCATGAACACTGCTAGAGTACTGCTAGAGATTTCCGGCATGATTTCTCCTGGCTCTGTTCTTCACTTACTTCGTATCCTGTGTTTGATGGGAGTATGTGACGTGCTGCCCCGACACCATTCAGTTAGCGCCTGTCTTTATACCGCTGTCCTTGCTTACGGCATCTGTGTC
>SJYC01132472.1:0-13277 GCA_006408675.1 Madoqua kirkii
ATGTGACGTGCTGCCCCGACACCTTCAGTTAGCGCCTGTCTTTATACCGCTGCCCTTGCTTACGGCATCTGTGTCTGGCAGCTGCAGTTTAAAGGGCTCTGCGAGGCTGGAGAAACCATGCCTTCAGGAGGCCTGTGTGCAGTTGATAACAGAGCAGCTACATGCGTCAGGAAGGTGGTCAGGAGACAGATCGGTAGGTTTGCTCCTCCACTAGCTGACACCATGAGCTAATGGGAACAAGGTTTAGGGGGTCTTAGTGTGCTAATGGGCTTCCCAGAGGGCTCAGTGGATAAAGAAACTGCCTACAAACCAGAGACGCCAGACATATGGGCTCTATTTCCTGGGTTGGGAAGATCCCCTGGAGGGGGGCATGGCAACCCACTCCATTATTCTTGCCTGGAGAATCCCATGGACAGAGGACCCTGGCGGGCTCATAGGTCGCGGCTGAAGACACAGCACAGCTCTGCTTCCAGAACCGTGGTGCTCAGCAGTCACCACCAGGGGGCAGCGTTTTGCTATGAAACAGCAAAGCCCCACCCAGTGGTCTTGCAGAGTTGAGGGAAGTGTGATTCTTAGCTGTCTGGCCTGTGCCAAAGACCATGGACCAGGAAGCCTGGTGGCCTCTCTCACTTCCCAATCTAGAGTGCTTCCATGCCATGACCATCCACCTTTACCAAACATGTCCCCCCTAAGTGCTGTTTAAAACTAATTTTTCAAAGCTTTTCATTGATTTCTCAAAGTGAACCACAAAGAAGCAGCAGCAAGCCCATCCTTCATCACGGGTGAAGCATGTAGAGAATGTGGCATCTGATTTGCGTGAAGCCACACGTTAGTGCTGTCTGGCTTGAGGGCCAACAAAATGGAACTGTTTGAGAGCTGGAGGGGACGCCTCTGTGGAGGAGCTGGAAGGCTTTAAGCAAATACTGAAAACGTATTTGCTCCACTCGTGGCGAAGGTTGGAAGCTGGAACGAGCATAACAAAGGGTCATGAGCATTCACCGAGTGCCTGAGGCTGGGAACGGATAACGAAGGGTTATACACCCAGGCTTGCAGCGTTCAAAGGCTTCCTTCTGACCACCTGTTTCTGAGAGCAAAGATTGTTGTTTCATGATAAGACTCCCTTTAGAGTTTCACCAAAGCTATGTTATGTCTTGGGCGATAGGAACTGTATTTTATGCTTGAATGCTTTAATGTTTATCTGGAATGGCTACGCGCAAGTCTGCCTTATGCTCTATTCCCTGAGAATTATAAAACTGCGCAGTTAAATAAACTTTGTCAGTCCACTAGAGGCTGTCCCTGACCGTCCTTTCCAGAGTGTGGTTCTCCGAGCCTTACAGCCCTCATCTTCCGCGTGAGAACCCATGTTCCAGGGTTTCTCTGTAACGAGGCTCAGCCAAATGAGCAAGCAGCAGACACAGAGCTGGAGCTCTGCTGGACCCCCACTGCCTCCTCCGTCCCTGCCTCCCCTCGAGGCTGGCTCCCCCTATTTCCAGGGAGGACTAATGCTTGTTCGTGGAGAGGTTGGTCTGCTTTTAGGCAAGTCCACCCTGCCCTGCAGGACATGCTGGGAGTTACTTTTCAGGGTCACTCTCTTCCTTTATGGCCCCTGATCCGATCGTGTTTCAAGTCTGCAGATCAGCACCTGTAGGAGATTCAGGGTCATCCTTGATCTCAGCCTTCACTCCTCACCCGGCCCCATCAGCTTTTTCACAATGATGTGATAGCAATACCTTCACGTATTATTCTCTCATTATACCTCATTTTGACTCTTGGATTCATTTAATGAACACAACTTTCCTAATCAGCTTCTGATTCCACGTGAAGGTATGCTTCCAAGGGTTGCCTCAAGTTAACACTCTTCTCAGACTGCCTCTACCTGCGGCTCATGTATCTGACCTTCTCGGCCTGCATTTTTTACTGGCACCCCACCCAGATCACCTGTGCTCGCAGATGGGCCCAACCTGGCCGCTGGGAGTTCTAGAAGCTAACGGCTCACAGATGTCCCCTTCTCTGGATTGTCGTTGTTGTTACTCCATTACTAAGTCATGTCCAACTCTTTGTGACCCCCTGGACTGCAGCACGCCAGGCTCCTCGGTTCTCCACTATCTCCCAGAGTTTGCTCAAAATCATGCCCAGTGAGTCCGTGATGCCATCCAGCCATCTCATCCTCTGTCGTTCCCTTCTCCTTTTGCCTTCAGTCCTTCCTGGAGGGACCCCCACAACCCAGAAGGTGAGGGGGAAAATGAAGGAGGAGCCGAAGGCAGAGACTGACCGATTCGATGGGCACATAGACCAGCCCGGTTTACCTTCGGGAGGGACAACGCTGGTACATGACTTGATTTTCTGTTGACAGTCTCTCCCCGCCGTGGGCCACGCCAAGATGAGAATTCCCCTGAGACCACATCCCCACTGGGCGCCCTCCTTCCTCCAGTCTCCCCTTCTCCCTCTCTTATGGGCTCTTTCCTGAAAGATTCTCCCAAATTCAGCCTCTCTTATCCACATTCCCATCTTGGACTCTGCGTCTCAGGAACTCAGCCTAAGACACCGACTTAGAGGGTGTGCAGAGTCCACACTCCATGCAGAGAACCTTGGAGGGATTCAGATTCCCAATCCATTCTGGGATTTCCTAGCTATTAATACCTCAAAGTGACCAATTTTTGTAACATTCATAAGCTCCAATGTCTTTCTCTAAAAGGGGATAGTGGCAAAGAATTGTTATGAGAATTAAAAGTTATAATGTTGCTAAAAGTCACCATTTTAAGCACTCCTAGGTTAGTGCTGAACATATTTCCTCTAATATATTAACATTAGTGTTAAGAGTGCGTGCGTGGGTGCTCCATCCCTCAGTCGTGTCCCACTCTTTGAGACGCCATGAACTGAAAGCCCCCCAGGCTCCTCTGCCCGTGGAAATTCCCAGACAAGAATACTGGTGTTGCCATTTCCTGCTTCAAGGGATCTTCCTGACCCAGGGATTGAACCCATGTCTCCTGCACTGGCAGGTGGATTCTGTACTACTGAGCCACCTGAGAAGCCCAGTATTAAGCGTAGCTAGTATTTATTGGGCATTTACTATGTTCCAAACTCTGCACTAAGCATATTACATTCAGTAGTTCATTTACTCCTCATATAACCAACCCTGAGAGATAGCTCTATTACCCACACTTTACAGATGGAGACACTAAATCTGTAACAAGACCAATGTCTCACACTTTGTAAGCGACAGAGCTCAGATTTTTACCCAAGTAGCCTGGCTCCAAAATCAATGCAGATGGCGACTGCAGTCATGAAATTAAAAGATGCTTGCTCACTGGAAAAAAAGTTATGACCAACCTAGACAGCAGGTTAAAAAAACAGAGCCATTACTTTACCAACCAAATTCTGTCTAGCCAAAGCTATGGTTTTTCCAGGAGTCATGTATGGATGTGAGAGTTGGACTATAAAGAAAGCTGAGCGCCAAAGAATTGATGCTTTTGAACTGTGGTGTTGGAGAAGACTCTTGAGAGTCCCTTGGGCTGCAAGGAGATCCAACCAGTCAATCCTATGGGAAATCAGTCCTGAATATTCATTGGAAGGGCTGATGCAGAAGCTGAAACTCCAATACTTTGGCCAACTGATGCAAAGAACTGACTCATTGGAAAAGACTCTGATGCTGGGAGGGATTGGGGGCAGGAGGAGAAGGGGATGACAGCGAATGAGATGGTTGGATGGCATCACCGACTCGATGGACATGAGTCTGAGTAAGCTCCGGGAGTTGGCAATAGACAGGGAGGCCGGTGTGCTGCAGTCCCTGGGGTCACAGAGAGTTGATCGACTCTCTGGGTCACGACTGAACTGACCCGAGCCCGGCTCCACGAGACAGGGCTGCACGTGGCCATCGGCAGCATTACGTCTGCTTTCTTACAGCTGCGTCTTCCCTTTCCATCCTGAGCCCTTCAGTTTCTGCTTCCATTATGACACCCACTCATCTGTAGCATTTCACAATTAAACGCCTGCGTACACTCAGTCCCCACCGCCCAACAAAGCTTAACCCTCCCGGGCTGTGTTATCTATTAGCTGATTCTGATGGTCCCCAGCTCACACAGTTACTGCATGACTGAAGACAATGGTTATATGTACAAGGAGCTCAGCTAGCCTCTGGGCTTTGAACTTGCCCTTCAGTGACATCGCCCCGAGAAGTACATCATGTCATAATTGCAGGCATCTTGGTGGGTCAGTGGGAAAAAAGTATTTGTGGGTAGGAAGCTTATTCCCAGTGTCTCATAAATCCTCCCACATGGGTGATTGCCACCATCTCTTTGTAAAGCATTCAGAGCCAAGCCCCTGTCTCAGAGGGATTATGCACCTGATCACTAGGGGATCAATTTTCCATTAGCCCAGCAAGACAGCTCAGGCATCTTGGTGGGTCAGTGGGAAAAAAGTATTTGTGGGTAGGAGCTTATTCCCAGTGTCTCATAAATCCTCCCACATGGGTGATTGCCACCATCTCTTTGTAAAGCATTCAGAGCCAAGCCCCTGTCTCAGAGGGATTATGCACCTGATCACTAGGGGATCAATTTTCCATTAGCCCAGCAAGACAGCTCCTATTCAGTCATCACTACCATCACAAATATTATATATTCTTACTATTTTTTTTGGCAGAAAACATGTTACTATTTCTGAAAGCCCCAGGGTCAGCAGGAAGAGGGAGAGAGAGAAAGATGGAAAGTAAAGATTAGATTAGATCTTCTCTTATCTAATGTGTCTCATTTTATTTTAGCGTACTTGCACAAGTATCTAAATTTTGCTTAAACAGCAAAGCTTCCTTCTTTTGGCTTTTCCTTGCAGATTTTGCATTAGGTAGAGGAAAGAAAGGTTCAGAAAAAGTTCCTCTGAACAAATGAGCCATTAGATGAAGCTTTTCATTAGGCACACAGCTCACTGAATCTAATCGGAGAGGTTCCGACGAGGGTCACACTTGACCTCGGCCTCCTCCACTGGGTGGAGAATAGAAGCTCGGCCTGGCCCTGGATTCTGGAACGTCAGTTACCGCCGAAACATCCAGGAGACATGCTTACGTGGATTTTACATAATGAAATGGGGCCTTTAAATCTGTTTCTCTTTTCTTTTTTATCCCCACAGGGAACCCAACAACTTTCCTTAATAATCAGAAAATATGCTTAGCAATTCAAAACAGCATTACAGGATCACATTTCAGATATAAAGGCTAAAAACCACTGGAAATAAGCCTGGAAACAAGGGCTGCAAAGTGAAAGAAAAGAAATCAGATAATAAAAGTTAATCTCCTTAGATCATTAACTGAAAAAAAAGAGAGAGAAAAATAAAAAGGCAGGCTCATGAAATAGCATATAGTATCATCTTATTTTGGTTAAAAACTGCATATATGTATATGCGTATTTCTTAAGTTGAGGGAATATATATATAGGTGTGTGTCTGGATAGATATACATGGGACTTTCAGGTGGCACTAGTGGTAAAGAACCTGCGTGCCAATTCGGGAGACATAAGAGACGAGGGTTCGATCCCCAGATCAGGAAGACCCCCCGGAGGAGGGCATGGCAACCCACTCCAGCATTCTTGCCTGGAGAATCTCATGGACAAAGAAGCCTGGTGGGCTACGGTCCACAGGGTCACAAGAGACTTAGCAAGCATGCCTAGAGATAGATAAGTACTTCCTAACATGTGGGGGAATGTATGATAAATTATTACCATTGGTTATCTCTGAAGGATAGAAATATAATTGTTATAGCTTGAATCATTGTGTGCCCCCCAAAACTGTTGGAGTCCTAACCCCCAGAACCTCAGAATGCGCCCTTATTTGGAAATAGGGCTCGTCCACATGTAATTAACCTAATATAAGTTGCCTCCTTCCCTGGTAGCTCAGACGGTAAAGCGTCTGTTAAGAGAAGTTTATACTGGAGGAGGGTGTGCTCTTAACCCAATCTACTGCTGTTCTTTGAAGCAGAGGAGAGGGCCTTCCCTGGCAGCCCAGCGGTGAAGACTCCAGGCTTCCAGTTTAGGGGGGTGGTTCAGTTCCTGGTCGGGGAACTAAGATCCCACATGCCAGGAGATGCATCCCGAAAAGAAAAGAAAAAAAAAGAAGAGGCTCAGAGGAGAGAGACACGGGGAGAATGCCAAGTGACGACAGGGGCGGGTTAGAGGGACGCAGCTGCAAGCCAAGCAAAGCCGAGGGTTAACGCCAGCTCCGGCCTCCTGGAGGGCACCGTGGAAGAGAACCCGCCTGCCAGCGCAGGAGCTGCAGGAGACTTGGGTTTGACCCCTGGGTCGGGAAGAGCCCCTCAGGAGGAAATGGCAACCCGCTCCAGTGCTCTTGTCTGGAAATGGACAGAAAAGCCTGGCAGGCTATAGTCCATGCGAGTCACAACGAGTGAAACGTAACTGAGCAACTGAGCACAAGAACGGTCTGAAACCAGGATGAGGCCAGGAAGGATTCTCCCCTACGGGTTTCCCTGTGGGGTTGAAATCTTTGGCAAAGGGACATCCTGCCAATAGCTTGATTCTGAACTTTTAGACTCCAGACTCCAGCACTGTGAGAAAATTCATGTCTGTTGTTTTAATAAGCCACCCCATCTACCATATTTTGTAGCAGCAGCCTTAAGACACCAGTAGAGTGGAACTTTTCAAACTTTGGCTGATCTGTTAGGTTTTTGCTTTCAACAAAGCACATATGTCATTCTGTAAGCTTTAAAAGATCATGTTGAGAAAAGAAAGAAGGAAGGAAAGATGGTGAGATTGATTTTTTTTTTTTTACTGTTAGCCCCCTTGGATGCTATGGAACATACTGAATGGAAGAGGAATAAAAACTATGGCTGATCAATTGAGCACAGAGATGCCAGCAACACAGCTCAGAGAGCCTCTCTCCACATCGCTTGGCTGCTTGACTGGTTCGTCGTGCCCTCTGCTATATTCCCCCAATGACTGGCAAGGGGCCCGCTGATCTTCGAGTCCCACCCCCTGCTCCTCCATCAGCCCGGCCCTTCCCACCCTGAGTCCCACAGCCCCAGGGCCCTGCTCTCCGTATGACATCCTTCTATTTACTCATTCATCAGTCATTGCCTGAGCACTACCGTGGGCCAGGCAACGGGCTGGAAATGTAAAAATAAATAAGGGCAGTCCTTACCTACTCACAGTTCAAAATCTAGTGGAGCAGAAAGATAAGAAATGGAATGTTCTTTAGCATGTGGGCAGTGCCTCAATGTGGAGAGTCTTTCGGGGTGGGGGAACGCTTGCTCTGAGAGCAGGCAATAAAGCCCAGACTTGGGAGGGATTAGGGATCTAAAGAAGGAGACCAGCTCTGAAGCACGTGTAAGAACCCGTCCAACAAAAAGGGGACGCGAGACTGTGCTGAACCACTAATGCAAGAGGGTAATTTCATAGACTGAACACATAGTATTAGTCCCTCAGTCGTGTCCGACCCTGCGGCCCCGTGGACTGTAGCCCATCAGGCTCCTCTGTCCATGGGATTCTCCAGGCAAGAATACGGGCGGGAGAACCTTGGGATGCGTGTGGGCAGCAACGATGCTGGGGTGGGAACCGGGGACCTATTGCCCATGAAAGGTCAGAGGTGCAAGATGAGAGCTCCTGAACCTGACTTTTCAGGCTTGGAGAAAACACTGCAGAATGTCAGCAGAGCAGAGCTGTACCATCAGAGTCATCCTTCAGGAAGACTACCCCAGGGATGGTTGTGTGGAGAGAGCAAGAACGTTAGGAGGTGAGCGAGCACCCTGCAGAAGAACGCTAGGGAGAGGGAGGGAAGGTGGACTGGAGAGGGAGAGACAGCCGAGTGCAGGCGGATGGAAAGTTCTAGAGCCCATCTCGGGTGGGAACCCTAGTGCCACCCACCGTTTCCAGGACATGTCACATTTACAAAGTTACTTAACCTGTTTTGTGTGCCTTGGTTTTCTTACTTATAAAATGAGAACAGCTCTGGGGCTTCCCTGGTGGCTCAGCAGTAAAGAACCCCTCCTGCCAGTGCAGGAGACACAGGTTCGATCCCTGGGTCAGGAAGATTCCACATGCCCAGGAGCAGCTAAGCCCCTGCACCACGAGTATTGAGCTGCGCTCTAGAGCCCGGGACTGCAACAGCTGAGCCACAACTCCTGAAGCCGGTGCTCCGAGAGCCTCTGCTGGGCACCAAGAGAAGCCACCACAGCTAGAGGGTAGCGCCCACTCACCACAACCAGATAAGAAAGCCTGCAGGCAACAAAGACCCAGCACAGCCAAAAAGAAAGAAAGAAAAATAAAACTGTTTTAAAAGTTTCCTCTCTTAAAAAATAAAAGTGAGAATAGTTACAAGTCTTACCTTGTTAGGGTGTGAATGCTGACTGTGTCAAATGCCAAGAAACTGCACCTGCATTGTTACTGTTGGCTAGTTACTGACTCTAAACATGTCTGACTTCGCCACCCCATGGACTGTAGCCCACCAGGAAATCAGAGCCTCTCTCATGGGATTTCCCAGGCAAGAGTACTGGAGTGGGTTGTCTTTACCACTGAGCCATCTGGGAAGTCCATGGATGCAAAGAGCTGACTCATGGGAAAATACCCTGATGGGAAAAATTGAAGGCAGAAGGAGAAGGGGACGACAGAGGATGAGATGGTTGGATGGAAACACTGGACATGAGTTTGAGCAAAGTCCAGGAGATGGTGAAGGACAGGGAAGCCTGGAGTGATGCAGTCCATGGAGTTGCAAAAGTCAGACACAACTGAGCAACTGAAAAATAACTGCAACATACACGCACACACACACACACAATCACACCATGTGTATATGAATCAAAAGGCTTTTTGTGAATACACGTGAGAAATGAGAGAGAGGGGATAAGACCAGTGCCGTTCTGTGCTCGCCTGGGCACTGGTGCTGACTCACCCTACTCTGCCCAGCTGACTTCATGCAGGTCTGTTCTTAAACAGGGCTTCCTCAGGAAGTCCTCCAGCCTGCTCACATCCGGATAAATTTGTTTTCTTGTCACAGCACTGACTTGTCCAAATGCTCCGCGGGACTGAAGCTCCAGGAGGCCAGGGATCAAGTCCCCGGTGTGCAACACTGTGCTCCCAGCACCTCGCATAGCGCTGGCACTGAATACGTTTATGGTGAGTATACCAGTGAGGCGTTGCTTAGTCCAGAAGGAGGGGAGAGGATGATGAGGTCGGGTTCAAACACGTCCAGCTTGAGGTGTCCATAGGATATTCTACTAAAGTTACCTCATCAAAAGTGAAAGAGAAAGTCGCTCAGTCGTGTCGACTCTTTGCAACCCCATGGACGACTATACGGTCCACGGAATTCTCCAGGTCAGAATACTGAAGTGGGTAGCCTTTCCCTTCCCCCGGGGGATCTTCCCAACCCAGGGATCGAACCCTTGTCTCCCGCATTGCAGGCAGATTCTTTAGCAACTGAGCCACCAGGGAAGCCCAAGTTACCTCAGAGACAGTTGGATATGGCTGGATGAGGCTCAAGGGCGTGTGTCTAGACTGCAAAGAGACTGTCTCTACAAGGTAGGAAGACAGAGCCAACGTGTCAGAAGACGCTGAGTTACAATAGGTTGGTCTGACATCCTTGCCCTCCAAAGTGTTGCCCTGACATTTGACAAAATAGACAGTAAATCTCTTAGAGATGATGGGGATTGTCACAAATTCTTTTTGTAGGTGGAACTCTCTTGGTGCTGCTCAAAAGATGCCATGTGGGCAGCCATATATCTACAGATACATCAGCCTATCTTTACTCGCTAATACTGAGTGCTGACTCTGCAACAGGGACTATTCAAACCATGAACTAACCATCTCACTGAATCCTCACGACAAGATCTGGAGGTGCATCTAATCATCAATCCCATTTAACAGATGTGGAAACTGAGGCACCAAGATCCAATCTGTGTCACTTCCTCTTAAACCATAACAGTAACTCTCTAGATATATCAAAAAACGAAACAATTTAGTTGCTAAAGCCAATTGTCCAGTGCATGAAGAGAATCTCCAAGTTGATGAAACCCACATGGTTTATATAAAAGATCTAATGGTTTTATCTCATAGGAGCAAGCCCTATCCTCCCTTAATAGAAATGCCCCTTCCTGACCTTCTTCACCATCAGTACTTCTCTGGCACTCGTTCCCGGCAGCTGATTGAACACATTAAATCAGCCCACAGGAATAAGTCAGCCTCTATTAGTCACTCTGTAAAAATGCTGTCTATTTATTTATTATGAGTTATTCATAAACATCAAGACTAGACTCTATAATTTAATACCACCTGCAATGATTCCTGAAAGTGGCAATATTTTACCACTACGATCTGATTAATTGACCTGTTCAAACAGAACTCTGAATCAAGCATAACTTTCCTTTGACAGAAATGTATTCATCTTCATCTAAAGGCAGACTTCTTGACTCATCAGAGGAGAACAAAACAGCTCATCACGTGGAACCAATTAACATCATCCAAGATAACACATATATCCTCTAAAGAAATATTTATAAGCTCCTAATATTTCCTTAATATATGTTTGTGTATATATATACATATATATATATATACACACATACACAAGGAAATACATACTTTATTATTTCAGCTACATGATGTCTGAAAACACACACATGTGAGTACATGATATCGAAGAACTGGACAGTGGCTTTTCTTGGTGGCCGAGGTAGGGAGGATTTGGCCTGGGATGAGGCGTGAGGGGGGCTGCTGAGGGATTGGGTGGGTTCCTGTGCTAACTTCATGACTGTGGTCACTTTTTGAAAACTCTTCGTACCAACACTGTATTTATATATGTTATCTTTGCTAAATGTTTGCCAACAATGAAGTGGACAAAAAAAGAAATTCATGCTTAAGTAGCAACATCAGGCATTTAACTACAAATGACACTACCCCAGCTCCTCCACATTTGAGATGCATTTGGATGGGCAAGTCATATTAAATGAGCCTTGACGTGAACAATGTAGAACCAGAAAGGAACCTCTGGCGTTTCAGAGACTGAGGGATATCTAATTCATAAAACAAAAAGCAGATTCCACAAACAAAGGAATATCAGGGAACGTGAAGGAACATTCAGTAAACAAAAATACGATCGCAAACAAGACTGGCTGTATGTGGATGCAGAGTGGAGTCACTTGGCTGCATGCCTGAAACTAACACAAGTCTGTAAATCAGTTATAGTCCAAACAATAATGTTTTAAAGAGCCTTGATTTACTTACTTACAAGAATAACATGTACATGATAGATGGGATAAATATGGCTAAGTATATAAGCAATATACTTATATATATTTACATATATAATCAGTGTATACACACAGTCTGTCAATTTGTAACTTGCTATGCAAATTAAGCATCGTTACTACTATTATTCATTGGAAGGACTGATACTGAAGCTCCAGTACTTGGGCCACCTGCTGTGAAGAGCCAACTTGTTGAAAAAGACTCTGGTGCTAGGAAAGACTGAAGGCAAATGAGAAGCATGCAGGGGCGGGGGGAGGGGGGGAGGATCAGATGGTTAGATAGCAGCATTGACATGAATTTGAACTCCAGGAGATGGTGAAGGACAGGGAAGCTTGGCATGCTGCATTCCATGGGGTCGCAAAGAGTAGGGCATGCCTTAGCGACTGAAAAACAGCAACTAAACAACTATTATTGTAATTACTGCACACTCCTGTCACTCTCCCTGACACAGTCTGCGCAGAGTACTCAATATGTTGATTTTTTAAGAATTTTGTATTTGGTTCATCCAAATAGTAGTAATAGAAGAGGGTAAAGCTAATTAGTTACCGCAGCTCTGTTCCTGTCTATGAATCCCAAATCCCATTGTCGTGAAATTTCCAGGCAAGGCCAGCCTTTGTCCTGTATGACTTAGCAGCCTCTTACACGAACTCTGCCTGATCTTTTCCTCAAGGCCAGAACTAAAATTCAAAATGAGTCGTTTCCTTGATTGACAATAGAGAACAACACTACTTGCAAGGCAAATCTTTGGAAGAGAGGACTTAACAGACCATTCTCAGTCATTAACACCCTTTCTCACATTACTCACTTTTCCAGCCTCCCACCAGGGGATCAGAATCCTGGGGGAAAGAAAACAGGAAAAGTGGTGTTATAACTTTAGAAGATCAGCCGGTCCACCTTTGTATACTGGATGCACAGAGACAAGGATCTTGTTCTTTTAGTTTCTAGGTCACCAGTATCTAGGGAGCCATACACAGCTCTGAGGGTGAATATTGTCAACTTCTAGGATATTTTCTGCCAGTAGGAAAAAAATAAGTAACATTTTATGTGACTTCGTTTCTGAAGAATCTCCAAGAGTTCCCAGGTGACACTAATGCAAACAAATGCACAGCCATTTGTGAACCACCTGCTTACTTTGTTGTTGCTCAGTTGCTAAGTCGAGTCCAACTCTTTGCAACCCTTATGGACCGCAGCGTGCCAGGCTCCCCATCCTTTACTCTTTACATCAGGTGGCCAAAGTACTGGAGCTTCAGCTTCAGCATCCATTCTTCCAGTGAGTATCCAGGGTTGACTTCCTGTAGGATGGACTGGTTTGATCGCCTCGAAGTCCAAGGGCCTCTCAAATTCTTCCTCCAGCATCACAATTTGAACCCATCAGTTCTTCAGCACTCAGCCTTTTTTATTGTCCAGCTCTCACATCCATACAAGACTACTGGGAAAACCACAGATTTGACTATACATACGGACCTTTGTAGGTGAAGTAATGTCTCTACTTTAATTACGCTGTCTAGGTTTGTCATTGCTTTTCTCCCAAGGAGGAGACTATAAAAGGGTTTCATGATCAGGTAAGTATGGTAAATACTGTATCCAAGATTCCCTTATCAGAGAGTCACGATGTTCATTAGGAGTAAACACACCTGTTCTCTTTTATCACTGTGGTTCAAACTCATGAGATTTTTTTTTTGCATGGCAGACACAAGAACTCTTCTGGAACCCTGAGAAACAGTGATGTGGATTGAAATAGCTCTAAGAATTACTAGCCAACAGTAAAGACAGTGACAGAAAGGCCTACACAGAGAAAATGAGACATGCCTGAGCAACTTGGTAAACGTCGGTCTGTGTCCTACAGAATCCTTTGATGTAAAAAAGATGGAACCTAATTGGCTCCCCAGGGACATGCTTGCCCCAAAGTGAAAGTGAAGTTGCTCAGTTGTGTCTGACTCTTTGCGAGTCCATGGACTGTAGCCTGCTGGGCTACTCATCCATGGGATTCTTCAGGGAAGAACACTGGGGCGGGTTCCCATTTCCTTATCCAGGGGATCTTCC
>SJYC01132473.1:0-12106 GCA_006408675.1 Madoqua kirkii
GGGCGGGTTGCCATTTCCTTCTCCAGGGGATCTTCCCAACACAAGGACTGAACCCAGGTCTCCTGCCCTGCAGGCAGACTCTTTACCGTCTGAGCCACCAGGGGCTCCACACTCACCTGCAATATACAGAGACCATGTCTCTCTCTTGGACCTTCTGGAATGAAGCAGGAATCTGGAGGAGGGGGCTTGCAGAGGTAGAAGAAAAGATTCTGCAAATGAATGTGTCCCGTTTCAGGATTTCAACTAAAGCGGGCCTGGTGGGCGGTGAGCAGCCACTAACATCCAGGCTTCCAGGAGTTAGCACGCCTCGCATCAAAGAGAAGATGCAGAAATTCACGTTCTCATCTGGCAAAATCTAGTCGATGACTTCAAATGTGCTGCCAAGCCTCACAGAAGGAAAAGAGCTATTCGTTCACTGCAAAGAGGTTATTTTCTTACTTAAGAGCAATTCCTTGATCCCTCATTAGTATACTTTGGTGTTTTTCTACCTAAAATTAGACCTTAATCACTCTCTCCAGCCCAGTGTTGAAGAAACTTGATTGCAGCCAGCTATGAGTGAAATGAATTCAGTGAGTCTCAACCAGCATTTGCTCTAAATGAGATAGAATGGAATAAAATGAATTAGATGATATCAGAGCATCAGACACAGCAAGAGTAATTATTATTTTTTACAAAATTTAAATTTACATTTGTACATCTATTCATATATGTGTATATGCACACTGTGTTATAAAATAAAATGTATTTCTTACTTCAAGCTGTAACCAGAAACATCTAACACCAGTGATACAACCTAATGCCCCATTTTATGAGTGTACTGAACCCCAGAGAAGTTTAGCAACTTGCCCAAAGACACACAGCTAACATGAGCTATACTTAGAATCTAGCAACTCTGACTCCTTGTTCAATGTTCTTGGCATTCTGCCCAATAATCCTGTTCAAAAACAAAAATTACACCTCCTTCCTGCCTTTTAAGATTCCTACCTATAAGACTTGTTTAAAGAAATCTTTTCAATAACCCTCAGCTCATTGCCTTAAACAAAACTCTACATAAAATACAGTAATACTGACCTCTGCTGAGATCTGTGCCAGAGAGACATGAAGCCCGAGGCAAAACCTGAAGGAATTTAATGCTTGCTTGTAAACTTCTTGACTAAATATGACAAGAGAGAACACAGCCAGAAGTACTGTAAAATTCCTATTAAATAATGTTTCTCTTAAGTAGGTACTGCTTACAAAATAAACCATACTGTCCCATTTTGTGCTTTATGATCTAATTCTCCTGTCAACAGAGCTAAGATAATTTTTCCCCAAAGAAGAAGGAAAAGATGACTTCAGCAGCAGTAGGAAACTTATCCCCCAACTAATGAGAGCTTGTTATAAATAATAACAGGATCCTAAAGGTTTGTAACAGCCGTGAAATTGCACAGAACCCTCTCAAGGGCAGGGCTTCCCAGGAAGTGCAGAGGAAAAGAATCTGCCTACCAATGCAGGGGATGCAGGAGACGCAGTTTCAGTCCCCGGGTCGGGAAGATGCTCTGGAGAAGGAAATGGCAACCCCCTCCAGAAGTCTTCACTGGAAAATTCCACGGACAGAAGAGCCTGGCAGGCTACAGTCCACGGGGTCACAAAGCATCAGATGTGGCCGAGCATAGCACACAGCACGACTCTCAAAGGCTTGAGTCAGAAATGAAAATCTAAAAGCATAGCATTTTCAGTGAAGCTGCAGACTGGCAGAAGTTGGTAGAGAAGAGGAGGAGAGTGGATGAGGGGGTTGGTTTTCTTCTTTTTAAAATAATTTTATTTTATAAAAATAAAGGACAGAAATGGCAGGGACCTAACAGGAGCAGAAGAGATTAAGAAGAGGTGGCAAGAAAACATAGAAGAACTATAAAAGAAAGGTCTTAATGACACAGATAACCATGATGGTGTGATCACTCACCTAGTGCCAGACATCCTGGAATGCGAAGTCAAGTGGGCCTTAGGAAACTTTACTGTGAACATAGTGGAGGTGATGGAATTCCAGCTGACCTATTTCAAATACAAAAAAGATGATGCTGTGAAAGTGCTGCACTCAATACGCCAGCAAATTTGGAAAACTCAGCAATGGCCACAGGACTGAAAAAGGCCAGTTTTCATTCCAATCCCAAAGAAGGGAAATGCCAAAGGATGCTCAAACTACCACACAACTGCACTCACCTCACACGCTAGCAAAGTAGTGCTCAAAATCCTTCAAGCCAGGCTTCAGCAATACATGAAACAGGAAATTCCCGACACACAAGCTGGATTTAGGAAAGGCAGAGGAAGTGGAGATCAAATTGCCAACATGCACTGGATCATAGAAAAGGCAAGGGGGTTCCAGAAAAACATCTACGTCTGCTTCCCTGACTGTGTGGATCACAACAAACTGGAAAATTCTGAAAGAGAAGGGAATACCAGACCACCTGACCTGTCTCCTGAGAAATTTGTAGCAGGTCAAGAAGCAACACAGTTAGAACTGGACATGGAACAACAGACTGGTTCCAAATAGGAAAAGGAGTACATCAAGGCTGTATATTGTCACCCTGCTTATTTAACTCATATACAGAGTACATCATGAGAAATGCTGGGTTTTGGATGAATCACAAGGTGGAATCAAGATTGCCAGGAGAAATATCAGCACCTTCAGAAATGCAGATGCTACTGCCCTAAATGGCAGAAAGTGAAGAGGAACTAAAGAACCTCTTGATGAGAGTGAAAAAGGAGAGTGAAAAACCTGGCTTGAAACACAACATTCAAAAAACGACGATTCTGGCATCTGGTCCCATCACTTCATGGCAAACAGATTGGGAAACAATGGAAATAGTAACAGACTTTATTTTCTTGGGCTTCAAAATCACTGTGGATGGTGACCGCAGCCACAAAATTAAAAGACAGTTGCTCCTTGGAAAGAAAACTATGACAAACATAGACAGCATATTAAAAAGCAGAGCCATCACTTTGCCAGCAAAGGTCCATCTAGTCAAAGCTATGGTTTTTCCAGTAGTCATGTGCAGATGTGAGAGTTGGACCATAAAGAAGACTGAGCACTGAAGAACTGACGCTTTCAAACTGCGGTGCTGGAGAAGACTTTTGAGAGTCCCTTGGACTGCAAGGTGATCAAACTAGTCCATTCTAAATGAAACCAACCTGAATATTCACTGGAAGGACTGATGCTAAAGCTGAAGCTCCCATACTTTGGCCACCTGATGCAAAGAGTCAACTCATTGGAAAAGACCCTGATGCTGGGAAAGACTGAAGGCAGGAGGAGAGAGTGACAGAGGATGAGATGGCTGGATGGTGTCACCAACTCAACAGACACAAGTTTGAGCAAATTCTGGGAGACAGTGAAGGACAGGGGAGCCTGGCTTGCTGCAGTCCACTGGGTCGCAGAGTTGGACACGACTGAGCAACTGAACAACCATGTTTTCATTTTATATTTTTGCCATGTAGCATGAAGATCTTAGTTCCCCAACCAGTTATCAAACCCACACCCCCTGCTGTGGAAGAGCAGAGTCTTAATCACTGACTGCCAGGGAAGTCCCTCATTTCCTTCTTTAAATCTTTTACAAATAATTATGCAAGGAACTTGAAGCTGCTAATAGGGAAATCTGAGATAGCAAAAAAATAAATATATATATATATATATTTTGCTCATGGTTTTGGAAACAATTCTCTAAAACAATAACTGGTACATAGGAAAATGCATGCTGACAGGCATTTGCAACAACCACCTTTATTTTTTGTCTTGTTTTTTCCCCCAGGGCAACTTTGCCAGCCATCATTTATCTTGAAAGATTTCTCTTCCCCTGAGGTGCTCCACATATATGCTGTAATAAGACAATGAAACAGACGCAATTCAAAATGTAAGTAAGGGAGAATGTGGACAGAATAGATTGTATAGTGTCCCTTGGGACTAACTTGAATGATGGGAAACTTTTCCACTGAAATGCCCTAGTCCTCTGAGTTTATGTTATATTCAGAGGAATAAGAAGCTCTCAGGATCCATCCTGTACCTAGTTTGTGGGCCCCCAGAGCAATTGGGTTAATCAGTATGACAGAATGATTTCATCTGAATTACTCATTAGGCCCTGACACAGCTCCCATCATATCAAGTCCTGGCTTCCCAACTTTCATCAACACTCCTCTTTCTTTTTTTAACTCAGCTATTTGCTCTAAAGCTCTCTTTTTCCCATTGCAAAACAGTACAGTGCTCATAACAATAATTGTAGCATAATGTTTACTAAATGCTTTCTTTGTGTCAGTTTTCAGTTCAATTCAGTCGCTCAGGCTTGCTGTCCGACTCTGCAACCCCGTGGACTGCAGCACGCCAGGCCTCCCTGTCCGTCCCCAGCTCCCGGAGTTTACTCAAACTCATGTCCATTGAGTCGATGATGCCATCCAACCATCTCACCCCCTATCATCACTATCCTATTTGCTTTACATGTTTTAACTCAAATTTCACAAGTTGATAAAGTAGACAAGGGTAGGATCTAAGAAGGCAAAGGTTTCTGTCGGTTTTGTTCACTGCTTTATCACTGTAGATGGTTTCTGGCATACAGTAAGTGGTCAGTAAATGTCCCCACTATATAGTTCAGAAAAGTGAGGCATAGACAAGTCTCTCGTCCAAGGTCAAAAAGGTATGAAGCAGCAAAGCCTACATGTGAAATAAGTGTATCTAATGGCTTGCAGTGTTATCCATGGTGACTTCTATCCAGTTATTCTTTGCACGATGCTTTTCAAAACATCCATTTAATTGAGTTTTTCTAATTTAAAATTTCTTTTCATTGAAAAGCTTTAAGATTCTGAAGATATACACAAACAACAATAAAAATATATCCCACTAACTGAATGCTAACCACTGTTAGTGTTTTGGAGGGTTTCAAAATCTCTGATAAATTTCTATGAATGTAGTTACTGGATTAAAGGATATGATCTCCAATGGGACTTCCCTGGTGGTCCAGCGGCAAAGAATCTGCCTTACAATGCAGGGGACGTGTGTTCCATCCCGGATCAGGGAACTAAGATCCCAAATATCTCAGAGCAGCTAAGCCCGAGAGCCACATTATTGAAGCCCACACTCTGGAGCCTGCAAGATCCTGCAGGATGCAACAAAGACCTCGCATCTTGCAACTCAGACCCAACGCAAGGCAGATAAATAGATAATACTTTAAAAAAAGAATGTGATCTTCATATTCTGAGTTTAGAAATTATATGACTCACGAAGTTTTATTCAAACATTAAAAAGCAGGGCTACTCTCACCCAGTGATGAAGGAAAAGGTGTGTAGTTGCCAATAATTAGCTAAAAGTGCATTATATAAAATGTTATAACAAGATATTACCATTATATAACAATATTACAACTTGTTCTGCCTCACACAAACAAAACTACCTTCCCCTATTGTCAGGACTCAGAGGCTCCCAACAATCATTCATTTATAAGAGCCAGAAAGTTCAGCTGTCAACAGTGACCCTTCGAACCAAAAAGATGTGATTGGATGGCCAAGCAACTGGGTTCAAGTTACACAGAAATTAAATCAGTATGGAGATGTGCCCCCAAATCAGGGAAATGCATGAGAATGACCAAGTGAGACAGCCCAAAACAAAATCAGACCAGTGGCCTCCAATTTTTTTTATTTTTACCACAATCAAGAAAGCATTTTAGCATAAGCTTTTAACAGGGATTTTTATTATAACATAATACATGTATCATGCACTGACATATTCTAAACCATATGAAAGAATATTTTTAACCAGATGAAATTAGTTTAAAAAATAAATGTTAATGTTATCTTTCCACACACCAAAGGATCACTGCACATCCTGGAGTACATTCACTCTCTTATTTGAAAGCCACTCACGAGTTGACTGAGGAGCCTGTGTTTTTAAGGATGGTGCCTGCTTCTTTTCAGTCCAAGCCATATTTGTCTTATGATGGCTTTGCTCACAACAGTAAGTAAAGTCTAACATTTTCTCTGTCCACAGTTTTGCCTGACCTAGATTGTTCTTCACACAACAGTAAATAAAAGATGCGTAATGCCCAAAGTGCTACACCTAGTCCCACACTGCAAACTCATTTCATGTGATTCTCCAAAATTAAGAGAGACTAGGAAATTGCTATGTTCAGATGAATGAATAAAGAAGATGTGGTGTATGTGTATACACACCACACACACACACACACACACACAATGGAATACTACTTGACCGTAAAAAAGAATGAAATAATGCCATTTGCAGCAATGTACATGAATCTGGAGATTATCAGATTGAAGTCAAAAAGAGAAAGACAAATACTGTATGACATCACTTACATGTGGAATCTAGAATATGACGCAAACAAACTTACATATGAAATAGAAACAGACTTGCACAATCATCCTTTCAAAAAAACTGATAACAATACAAGTTGTATATGTGAAGATGCCCATCTGAGCATTGTAAGGAAAAAGAAAATCAGAAGTAATGCAAATGTCCATCAGTTAGGGCATCGTTTTTGGTTAAAACATGTATCTAGCAGAATAATAAGCAGCTGTTAAATTGTTGATGAATACTTATATTTTATTGAAATGGAAAGATGGAGACAATTTAACGTTAAGGTTTTAAAAAAGGTAGGCGTCGCCAGGGTAGATGGGGATCATAAAAAAGGGAAATAAACACCCAAAGAGACCACCCAAGGCGCTAAAGTTGATCTTTGCGCTCCTCTCTGCCTTTTTCATGAGTCAGACCTGGCTGTATACACCTTCCAATATGCTAAAGCTTGACTTTTCTTTTATCAATATTTCCAGGAAGTACATCATGTACTCCAAACAGCTTCCTAGCTGGAAACAATTTGATCACTGAGACCAACAATTACAGACAAATGTAGTAATTCTAGATTGTCTGGCAGATTACCGAAGAACCTGGCTGCGTGATTAGACAGCTCTTTCAAATATTCTAGCCAATGGCAATCGGTTCTGCTGTTTGGATAACTGAGACTGATGACCCTAAATTACTGGATAATCCCAAAGATTCTAAATCTGTTTTAGCGAAGGAAATAGTAACAGCCAACATTCTCAACGAAGTGGTGGCAATCCTTTGTAGTATAAAACACAAAAGTCTGAGGAATATTTCCATGTTGGCTCTTAATTAGAACCCTCTAGAAAAAGGGCCTGTCAGATCCAGGGATGTATTTATCCTGCTGAAAGTTCCATGGGAAAAGTATCTGTCAATACAAGTCCAGCCTCACCTCCCCCAGATGGAGCAAAAATCAATCTATCTCTGCTTCCTGCCTCCTTCAAGAGAGTGCTGAGAGTATTCAAACAGCCCCTGAAAGATTAGAGATTGTGTTATCACCGGTCAGCTGCCTGAGCTACATTTCGTAACAATTTGGGTCGTCCTCCGACAGCCACCAAAAAACTTCCTTAGATGCACAAGCTTATTCTAAAGTACATGGAATCAAGCAGCTTGGAAAGACCAGAGCGAGAAGATGCTGAGGACCCAGCCACCATCTCAGACGCGCCCCCTCCCTCCCAAGTCTTAGCCTAGAGCCCACGCTCTCATCCTTTACCCACGCATCACCCAAGCAAAAAGGAGACTGGCATTCCAGGGAATCTATCAAGTGTATGTTTAGTTTCACTTCCGAAATGCTCAGTTAAAGGTGTCCTTAAAGTCAAAAAAAGAAAAAAGAAACCCAGACCTGAGTAAGGTGAATATTCCCAGGGTCCCGTCTTCAAGCGTCAGATTTCCCAAGGGGAAGGAAAAGGACTGCAGATCATGTAATTCCAAGAATCACTAGTGAAGAAGCCTTACCTTACTATTCTGCTTAGTTATTTACTCCTACTATATTTTTCCTTCTTCTGTATTCCGTCGTTCCTAATTCTTCTCGCCACCAACTCCATTTTGAAATCCCATGGGATATTGCTTGTTTGCTTGCTCAGTCACTCAGTTGTGTCTGACCCTTTGTGACCCCATGGACTGTAGACCGCCAGGATCCTCAGTCCACAGTATAGCTGCAGCTGCTGCTGCTGCTAAGTCAACTCAGTCGTGTCCAACTCTGTGCGACCCCATAGATGGCAGCCCACCAGGCTCCCCCGTCCCTGGGATTCTCCAGGCAGAACACTGGAGTGGGTTGCCATTTCCTTCTCCAATGCAGGAAAGTGAAAAGTGAAGAGGCCCCCAAAACCCCAGGCAAGAGTACTGGAGTCAGTTGCCATTTCCTCCTCTAGGGGATCTTCCAGACCCAGGAACTGAATCCTGTGTCTCCTGTCTTGCAGGTGGATTCTTTACTGATTGGGTACGGTATTCACTAGTTAGCTGCCACCTTGGGGAGAGAAAGGTATTCAATGCTGCCTGGAAAGTACTTGGGGGCCCCTGTTTCTATCCAATAGGAGATTCACTTTCAGCTCTACTTCTTATCAGAAAGCTAATTTTTCTATCAACAGTAATGAAATATTCTTCTTCCAAGCACTAAAATGAAGATCATGGAAAACACAACAGCAAATGGCCAAAGCCTTGAGAACAGGTGGAGTAGAGGATGAGGAAAATATAGGAACAGACAGCTGGTTTCTCATTCTCAGGATAATAATAATCAATAACCAACAGTTTTCTGAAAGTAATATTCATTAGGAATATAGTAGATAAATACTGTAAGTAAAATAATTTGGGACCGCTTCTTAAAAAGAGAAACAGTATTTTCTACCAGCAAGGGTCATGATGAAACAAAAGCTCTGGATATACCAACATGGAAAAAGTACAGTATAAGAAATACATTATAGGATGACCACAGTGTACGTCAGAGTGGGAGAGACGTCCAGATTAGACCGGAGCAGCACCACTTCTCTTCACACTCACTTATCATTTCCTTTAGAGAAAGAACCACAGCCCTACTCTGTATATAGGCTTCCAGGTACCACTAGCAGCAAAGAACCTGCCTGTCAGTGCAGGAGATGCAAGAGACAGGTGCAAGATGCAAGACTGATCCCTGGGTCAGGAAGATCCCCTGGAAGAGGGCGCGCAGCTCACTCCAGTATTCTTGCCTGGAGAATCCCCTGGAGAGAGGAGTCTGGAGGGCTGTAGTCCACAGGGCCGCACAGAATTGGACAAAACTGAAGTGACTTAGCATGCAGACACTATCTATGTATATATATGCATACATACATACATATACATATATATATACACTTTTGATTTGCTATATATATAATTTTAAGTCTAGAGAACTTGTGTAGCTTTCATCCAAAAGTATAAGTTCAGTAATTATTAATTAATATATCTTCACATATTTATGAATTAAGACTGCCTCCAGATGGCATGAAAAGGAGTATCTTGAATATGGTGGACCCAAATGACCACAGAATCAGGGTTCTAGTACCTGCGGGGGAAGGTACCAACTACACAAAGAATAAGGTTCTAGAATGTCAATGCCTTCTAAAACGTCACCTTGAAAGTGAAAGTGAGAGTCGCTCAGTCGTGTCCGACCCTTTGCGATCCCATGGACTGTAGCTCCCCAGGCTCTTCTCTCCATGGAATTCTTCAGGCCAGAATACTGGAGTGGGTAGCGGTTCCCTTCTCCAGGGGATCTTCCCAGCTCAGAAGCTGAACCCAGGTCTCCCGCATCGCAGGCGGATTCTTTACTGCCTGAGCCACAGGGAAGCCCAAGGACAGTGGAGTGGGTAGACTATCCCTTCTCCAGGGGATCTTCCAGACCCAGGTATTGAACTGCGGTTTCCTGCATTGCAGATAGATTCTTACCTACCAGGGAAGCCCATATGTTGCCTTAGCAGGAGTTTAAGAATCCTCTCTGCATTTAGTTTGGTACTTAGATGACAAAGATGAGGTTCTGATTCTTCTTTCTGAGCAAGGCCTAGAAAAAAAAAAAGTCCTATATTTTAAAACCTGATCTGCCTATATGAACAGGTTTTCAGCAAGTGGAGTTCTGTGTACTGACCTAAGAAGTGACTCAGTTCACAAAGGGGATCAGCCCCTGAGATAAACACTGTCTCCGGGAGTAACTGAACAGGCGAAGCTTTTCAATGAAACAGCCATAGTTTTCTTCTTCCCCTTCTTCCCCTTCCTCCTCCTCCTCCTTCTTGTCTTTTAGTGTTTCCAATGCTTCACAGTCAGTAATATTCAAATACAGTCACAATTTCTAAGCCAAATACTAATGTTTGTTATCTGATATCTTAGAGGAACCATGTTACTGCTGCCTCTCTGAAAAGAAAGAACCTATAATTGTTTCATCCACTGGTGTAGAGGCTCTCTCAGATGTCGAATACTGGCTCCTTTCTAAAGGTATCAGTAACTGTAAAGTTGATCCCCAAATCCTTCGTGCAACAAGCTTGTGCCGACTACTACCATGTGCTAGGCACTGGGTGCATAAAGATGAGAAAAATAAAGTTCCCATTGTTCAAAACTTTTAAGGAAAAGCGTCAAAAAAACAGAACGCACTAAAGAAGCGTAAGTACCATAATAGGGGTTTCCCTGGCAGTTCAGACGGTAAAGAGTCTCCCTGCAGCCCAGGAGACCCAGGTCCAGTTACTGGGTCAGGAAGATCCCCTGGAGAAGGGAATGCAGCCCACTCCAGTCTTCTTGCCTGGAGAATCCCATGGACAGAGGAGCCCGGCAGATGATAGTCCATGGAGTCACAAGGAGTCAAACAGGACTGAGTGACTAACACCATAATAGAGATCTGAACAAAGACACGAGTACACGGAGAAGGTGGTGACCTCAGCAGCTACTCCAATGTGGTTTCCCAATTATAGATAACTTTTTTGGGTCTGATAAACAATTCTGGGCTGTTTCTCATTGTTTTACAGGAACATATCTACTTTCTCTGTGCAGGATTTTACTATCAGAGAGGATTACAGGCTCAAACCAACCATAATATCACTATTACTATTCATCAGGCTAAAGGGTCATTTTTCTCGGAGTCATCTTTAAGGTGTCGTCTCTGCTAATTCAATCTCAGTGAAGTCTTTGACTTCATAGGGATGTGAAGTGATAGATTTATATGAGTTGGGAGATGAATAAAAAGAAGTCATTCCATATTGTAGACTTAAAGAAATTAGAATGAAATGGTGAAAAGAAATGAGAAGGGTGGTCAAGAGCTCTTTCAGAAATGTATTAATAAGATGTCCCCAAACTACTGTCTGTGAAATCATGCCTTAATTTATGTATTACATGCCATCTAAGAAATTGGACTGTGAATCATAAGTCTTTGACTTCATAGGGATGTGAAGTGATAGATTTATATGAGTTGGGAGATGAATAAAAAGAAGTCATTCCATATTGTAGACTTAAAGAAATTAGAATGAAATGGTGAAAAGAAGTGAGAAGGGTGGTCAAGAGCTCTTTCAGAAATGTATTAATAAGATGTCCCCAAACTACTGTCTGTGAAATCATGCCTTAATTTATGTATTACATGCCATCTAAGAAATTGGACTGTGAATCAATGTTTGAGTCAAATTCTATTTCAGATGTACCCCCGGGCAATTTAAAGAAATAACTTAGAAAATCTCCTCCTAAAGCAGAGACTGTTTTACAATGTGAATAATCTCTTCCTCATTTTATGTCTTGTAAGGTGGAGTGCTGTCAAGTCTACCTAATGCAAGGCAATCCACACCTTCTAGTTTCTGAGAAAAAAATAATTATCATGAAGGAAATGGTAGCACACTGGCTGACTTTATCTCCAGATGCATTTTAGTCATTAAGTTGGTGAGATCAGCTGTTCTAGTTTAAAATAACTTTCACGAGGTAGACCATTATCTCAGGACAGAGGCAGACAAGGAAGGGGAAAACCGGGGTGCAGACAACCCTGGAAAGAAAGAGAAGAAAGGAAGAAGGGAAGGAGAGAGGGAGGGAGGAAGGAAGAAAGAAAGGCAGAGAAAGAGGGGCAGAGGAAGGAAAAGGGAGGATCTAGCTCATCGCTTCTTAAAATTTAATGCACACATAGTCACCTCAGTTCACTTCCGTTCAGTCGCTTAGTCATGTCAAACTCTTTGCAGCCCCATGGACTGCAGCACGCCAGGCCTCCCTGTCCATCACCAACTCCCAGAGTTCACTCAGACTCACGTCCATCGAGTCAGTGATGCCATCCAGCCGTCTCAT
>SJYC01132474.1:0-22683 GCA_006408675.1 Madoqua kirkii
TCTCCCTGCAGCCCAGGAGACCCAGGTCCAGTTACTGGGTCAGGAAGATCCCCTGGAGAAGGGAATGCAGCCCACTCCAGTCTTCTTGCCTGGAGAATCCCATGGACAGAGGAGCCCGGCAGATGATAGTCCATGGAGTCACAAGGAGTCAAACAGGACTGAGTGACTAACACCATAATAGAGATCTGAACAAAGACACGAGTACACGGAGAAGGTGGTGACCTCAGCAGCTACTCCAATGTGGTTTCCCAATTATAGATAACTTTTTTGGGTCTGATAAACAATTCTGGGCTGTTGCTCATTGTTTTACAGGAACATATCTACTTTCTCTGTGCAGGATTTTACTATCAGAGAGGATTACAGGCTCAAACCAACCATAATATCACTATTACTATTCATCAGGCTAAAGGGTCATTTTTCTCGGAGTCATCTTTTAGGTGTCGTCTCTGCTAATTCAATCTCAGTGAAGTCTTTGACTTCATAGGGATGTGAAGTGATAGATTTATATGAGTTGGGAGATGAATAAAAAGAAGTCATTCCATATTGTAGACTTAAAGAAATTAGAATGAAATGGTGAAAAGAAGTGAGAAGGGTGGTCAAGAGCTCTTTCAGAAATGTATTAATAAGATGTCCCCAAACTACTGTCTGTGAAATCATGCCTTAATTTATGTATTACATGCCATCTAAGAAATTGGACTGTGAATCAATGTTTGAGTCAAATTCTATTTCAGATGTACCCCCGGGCAATTTAAAGAAATAACTTAGAAAATCTCCTCCTAAAGCAGAGACTGTTTTACAATGTGAATAATCTCTTCCTCATTTTATGTCTTGTAAGGTGGAGTGCTGTCAAGTCTACCTAATGCAAGGCAATCCACACCTTCTAGTTTCTGAGAAAAAAATAATTATCATGAAGGAAATGGTAGCACACTGGCTGACTTTATCTCCAGATGCATTTTAGTCATTAAGTTGGTGAGATCAGCTGTTCTAGTTTAAAATAACTTTCACGAGGTAGACCATTATCTCAGGACAGAGGCAGACAAGGAAGGGGAAAACCGGGGTGCAGACAACCCTGGAAAGAAAGAGAAGAAAGGAAGAAGGGAAGGAGAGAGGGAGGGAGGAAGGAAGAAAGAAAGGCAGAGAAAGAGGGGCAGAGGAAGGAAAAGGGAGGATCTAGCTCATCGCTTCTTAAAATTTAATGCACACATAGTCACCTCAGTTCACTTCCGTTCAGTCGCTTAGTCATGTCAAACTCTTTGCAGCCCCATGGACTGCAGCACGCCAGGCCTCCCTGTCCATCACCAACTCCCAGAGTTCACTCAGACTCACGTCCATCGAGTCAGTGATGCCATCCAGCCGTCTCATCCTCTGTCGTCCCCTTCTCCTCCCACCTTCAATCTTTCCCAGCATCAGGATCTTTTCCAATGAGTCAGTTCTTCGCATCAGGTAGCCAATGGAATTTCAGCTTCAGCATCAGTTCTGCCAATGAATATTCAGGGCTGATTTCCTTTAGGATGGACTGGCTGGATCTCCTTAGAGTCCAAGGGACTCTCAAGAGTCTTCTCCAACACCACAGTTCAAAAGCATTCTTCGGTGTTCAGCTTTCTTTATAGTCCAACTCTCACATTCATACATGACTACTGGAAAAACCATAGCTTTGACTAGATGGACCTTTGTTGGCAAAGTAATGTCTCTGCTTTTTAATATGCTGTCTATGCTTTTAAATATGAGTCACCTGAATTTTGTTAAAATGTAGATTCTGATTGGGGGGCCTGGGGTGAGACCCAGAGGTCCTGCTTTCTAACAAGCTGCTGGTGATGCCGAGGCTGCTGCTGCCATGAACCACAAGTCAAGCAGCTACGATGTAAGCGAAGCCTCTAAAATAGACGGTTAGAAGCATGCCTCGGAGAAGGCAGTGGCACCCACTCCAGTACGCTTGCCTGGAAAATTCCCTGGATGGAGGAGCCTGGTGGGCTACAGCCCATGGGGTCGAGAAGAGTCGGACACGACTGAGAGACTTCACTTTCACTTTTCACTTTCCTGCATTGGAGAAGGAAATGGCAACCCACTCCAGTGTGCTTGCCTGGAAAATCCCAGGGACAGCGGAGCCTGGTGGGCTGCTGCCTATGGGGTCACACAGAGTCGGACCTGACTGACTTTATCAGCGACTTGCACCTCCAGGCAAAATGACTTTGAGGTCTTCAAACCATATTAGTGAAGGAAAAAGATCAAGAGAAGAAAGGAACTCACTGTATTTCCTATTCCTCAGGGTTTGTTTTTTCTCTACTGCACTCCCATCCCTACCCTCTCTTTGGCTGGGGCTGGCTTTATTTGGAGCAGGGAATCTGCTACCATCACATTCTTCTGCAGTGTCTTCATGGTTTTTCATGGCAGCCACGAAAAGGCAGGGCACGCTGGAGCTGGTCAAAGGTTTTAGCTTTGATCTCACACAATATCATTTCTCTAAGACATCCTATGCTCATTTTTTGAGCAAAATTAATGCAGTGTCTTTCACTCTGGCTCTCTCTCCCTCCTGAGATGTCTCTGGAACAGGAGTGCTGTACATGGAAAGTTTTTCCTTTGAACTGAGGCAAAGGGAGCGTGTAAGCCCCAGAACACCTTTGGGCTCTAAGCACAGCATCAGCTTTGAAACAAACGATGAGACTAGAGCTCTATATTTTTAGAAACACATATTTACTGAAAAAAAATGCAGGCATGCTGTTGCACAGTGTTTTTAAAAGCCCGGGCCCAGAACTCCACTGACGGTGCAGTGGTAAGAATCCGCGCGCCAATGCAGAGGATCTGGGTTCAACGCCTGGTTGGGGGAGATCCCACGTGTGCCACAATTACTGAGCTCACGTATCACAGCTCCTGAAGCCTCTGCACCGAGAGCCGGCACTCTGCAAAGAGAAGCATGGCATCACGGTGAAAAGTAGCACCCACTCACCATGACGAGAGAGAACCTGCGCAGAGCAAGGAAGATACCAGTGCAGCCAACAGATAAACAGACAAAGCCCTGGCCCCAGTCAAGGCTAGAAAGACCCTCCCCTTATCTGGGCCTCGGGATAACTTCTACATCTTGGTTTCCTCAGTTGTGTAAGAGAATTACACAATTAGATGTGCTTTGCATTGCCATTATAAGGTTTAGAGAATTTCCTAAAGCCACAAAATCAGCCATAATGTTCACCAGGATTTAATTTCCCAGATCATAGAAGTAAATTGGTGAAAAGGACACTCACAATCAAAATACTCCCACATAGAAATTGCACACAAAAATCTTGAGGCAGAAATAAATCAGTATATCAGAACTGTTGCTTCAAATATATATTAGGCAAAAGTATGGATAGGACAGTTGATAGTCTTGCAAAATGGCACGCCATACCAGTTATTTCTACATTCATGTCTTAAAATCTCCAGTGGGATGTATGCTCTATGCTTCAAAGGAAATCTGGGTAACGCAAATCATTATCTATTCCTAAATACTGTTTCCAGATCCATAAAACCGCTATCAGTGAAAGTACAAGTAAAATCATCATAAGACTACACACACTTAGGATATCAGTTTTCTATGTGTTAATATGCCCTCTGCATGGATGTGTGCTAAGTCGTTCAGTCCTGTCTGACTCTTTCCAGTGCTATGGACTATAGCCCGCCAGGCTCCTCTGTCCATGGGATTCTCCAGGCAAAAATACTGGAGTAGGTTGCCAAGCCCTTCTCCAGGGGATCTTCCCAACCCAGGGATTAAACCCAAGCCTCCTGCATTGCAAGAGGCTTCTTTACCGCTGAGCCTCCCAGGAAGCCCAGAAAGACACAGGAACATAATTTTTATGGTATATTTTGTATTTACCTGGTTTTTCTCTATTGGAAAACATCACCTGAGAGTTTCAATAGCTGTGACACACCTGCCCTCTGGTGGAAAGGTGGGTTTAGCATGTCAGGCACCACTCTTTCGGATCCCGCTGCAGAAATCTGCCTGCAACAAGAGAGACATCTTTATGGAGCCAGTGGAAGAGTGTGATCCCACCTGAATTGATGTCAAAGACACAGCTGGGGGTGTCTTTCAGAATAATCGAGTCAGCTCTGCGGAGACAGAGTTACATGAGAAATGGAAAAATCCTGCGTGAGAAACAGCAAATGCTGTGGAAAGCCCACAGGCCCTACACTTGGTCACATGGGGGTGTCCTAATCCGACAGGGGGAAGAATTTTGAGTTCAGCAGAGATCCTTCACTCAGATGGTCTTATGGACCAGGGAGCTCCGGGCTTATGTTAGGGTCTTAGAAAGCGACGTGTTGCTTACAAAAAGTGAAGGATCTATGCTCCACATTGTTTGGGAAGCAGAAGGTAGCACTGCCTCGGAACCAAGAGGATGTGGCAGGGAGCGAGAGGAAGGTCCTCCTGCTTCACCCTGTCCAGGCAGCACGGCACCGTCACGTCGAGGGGCCTGGGCAGCAAATGGCTTCAGTAGCACCCGCACTTTAGCAGAAGGCTACGCCGCAGGGCCCTTTGTGGCTGGCAGAGCCCAACTCCAGAGTCACCAGCAGGTATTGGTGTCCAGAGCAGCCCTAGCAACACTCGAATCTAGAGCATCACCCGAAGCCTGGGCAGAAAACACCGGGGCGTGCGTGCGTTCAGAGAAGAGACGAGAGGGTGTCTGCAGGGGCGGAAACGATTCTGCTGCTGTGGAGTTTAGATGCTCTGTCGTGTCCGACTTTTTGCAGTCCTCTGGACTATAGCCAGGCTCCTCTGCCCATGGAATTATCTAGGCCAGAATACTAGAGTGGGTGACCATGCCCTCCTCCAGGGGATCTTCCCAACCCAGGGATGGAACCCAGGTCTCCCGCACTGCAGGCGGATTCTTTACCCTCTGAGCCACCAGGGAAGCCCAAGAATCCTGGAGTGAGTAGCCTATCTCTTCTCCAGGGGACCTTCCTGGCTCAGGAATTGAACCCGGGTCTCTTGCATTGCAGGCGGATTCTTTACCAGCTGAGCCACCAGGGAAGCCCAAAAAGGATTCTACTCATGAGCAACGCGAGAGTCTCCGAAGACCCCTTGGCTGTGGGAGATCTTTTAGTTGGAGGCTAGGAAAGAGCCAGAAGAGTAGTATTTACCATTATCACTGGCGTCTTTTTAAGCTCCAACTAATGTGACCTGATAAAGTGACATCAGTCGTGTGCACAGTTGAGAACCTTTTGATAATGTCATGGAATTCAGCCCTGTCACGACTCACTGGTAGCCAGCACAAATATTGTTGCTGATAAAACAGCAATAGTTCTGATGAGCGAACCTAGATCAAGAGTTTAAAAGACAGGGACTTCCCTGGTGGTCCAGCAGTTAAGAATTCGCCTGCCAATGCACAGAAGTGAAGTGAAGTCACTCAGTCATGTCCGACTCTTTGTGACCCCACGGACTGTAGCCTTCCAGGCTCCTCTGTCCGTGGAATGGAATTCTCCAGGCAAGAATACTGGAGTGGGTTGCCATTTCTTTCTCCAGGAGATCTTCCCAACCCAGGGATTGAACCCAGGTTTTCCGCATTGCAGGCAGACGCTTTACTGTCTGAGCCACCAGGGAAGTCTTAATGCAGAGAACATGAGTTCAAATCCCTGGTCTGGAAACCAATATTCCACACACCTCAGAGCACCTGAGCCCATGTACCACACTCCTGAAGCTGAACGCCCTAGAGCCCACGCTCTGCAACAGGAAAAGTCCCTGCAACTAGAGAAAGCCACAAGCAGCAGCAGAGAGCCTATGCACCACAACAGTGACCAGCACAGCCACAAATAAATAAATACGATAAATAAATTAAACACCTATTTTTTTAACATGAAGGAAAGAGAAGGCTGGAAGAAACTAGTTTGGTTGAGGATGGAACAACTCAGGCTTCACAGAAGCTAAACCCTAGAGAATCTCCTGTTGTCTAAATCTCAAATACACAAGCAGCCTGTCAGCATCTTCCTTGTATTTAATTGTTCCCACCCCTGGGATTCACGTCTGGTGAGCGCATTTCAACAGGACTCTCCGCTCTGGTACCTGATTCTGTAAACTCGATCACCATTCCTGCCATACCGGCCCCCACGTTTCCACCTATAAATCTTCCATGCTACTTTTAAATGCCATTTCCTCCACAGTACCTGGTGCAGAGTCAGGGACCAATACATTTTAAACAAGCCTATTTTTATGAGTGAAATATTTTTTAAGACACAGAAGGCAAACCATTTGAAAAACTCCCACAGAAATAGGCTTTACCTTCACCCCTACCTCCTGCTGTCCTATCTGCTTCTTTAGAATGAGGAGGCCATCAGGAATATTCCAGGAGTGGGAAGCATCAAAATCTCAAAATGCTGACATTTGCCTCCATAACTCCTGCAGTATCCAAGTTTTCAAAGTAAGCATGCAGCTACTATGGACACTGAAAGCAAAAATATTCCCAGTTCTCCCAGCTTGTTTTTCCTCCAAACCACTTCCATCTCCTTTTTCACTCTCTGTTAATTGGTGCCACCACCCTCCCAGTCACTTATTGTCGAAACCTTGACTTTGGGACTTCCCTGATGGTTCAGTGGCTTAGATTTCCTACTCCCAGCGCAGGAGGCCCAGGTTCGATTCAGGGTTGGGGAACTAGATCCCACGTGCAGCAACTAAGGATCCCTCAGGCCACAGCGAACATCAAAAGATCCAGCATGCCGCATCTTGAGACCCAGTGCCGTCAAAAAACAACACGAAAAAACACTCCTCCCCAAACCTTGACCTTTCCTGGATTCTCCCCATTGCTTGCCTCCCCTATGCAGACAGTCTTCAGATTTCATACTTTTTCTCCTCACAAAGTCGTTGCAAGCATCTATCTTTCCATTCCTCTGCCATGTAACACCCTTACGACCTTAGTCTAGACAGCTGCAACTTCGTTTCACCTCTAGCTTAACCCTGCTACATCCTAAAAAAAATTGTAGTCAACCTTATTTAAATATATACATTTGACTCGAGCAAAGCACTTCATTCAAAACTGTCACCTCCTTGAGTAAGAAACTCAAATGTTCTAGTCTGATGGCCCAAGTCCTCCCGCCAATCCGGTTTTCCCCTTCCCCTCTGGTTTCTATGCAGCCCCACTCCACTCCATGCATCACCACCTCCCAGGGACCCTCTGATCCAGACAGATGCACCTGCTCTTGGTTCCCTTACACGAACCCCTGGATTTGGCGCCATCGTATTCACACTCACTCCCTCTTCCACACTTCAACATCATCTCCCACCTCCTCTCCCCTCAGCAAAGCCTCCTCCTGCTTCAAGGCCTAAACAAACGGACCCTCTTCAGAGAATCCAAGACCCCCGGCTCCTTATGACTACATCCTCCTCTGAAACTATGACATTTACAGGCCGCATTAAATACCTGACAGGCTTTCTGAGTGTGAGCCGGCGTGTGGGGGATGCTCATGTTTTACATCTATATTCCTGGTAAAATATTCAGTATTTCATTTAATAGTGCTGCCCCCTTTCACGGTCAAAAAAGTCTCCAACTAATGATGAAATGTGATCATCCTACTTATCGAACCGGCCTTCGCAAGAATCTCGCCGAGCAGGACTGTCAGTGACTCAGAGATGATAATTTTATCACATGCCCCTGAAGTTCAGGTGGTAAAGTGTCTGCCTGTAATGCGGGAGACCTGAGTTCAATCCCTAGGTCAAGAAGATTCCCTTGGAGAAGGAAATGGCAACCCACTCCAGTATTCTTGCCTGGAGAATCCCATGGACAAAGGAGCCTGATAGGCTACAGTCCATGGGGTCACAAAGAGTCAGACACGACTGAGAGACTTCATTTTCACTTTCACCTGACCCCTCTGCAGGTAGGTGCTACACATTTGCCCAAAGTGGCAGCTCAAACAGCCCTTGAAAATCAGGGTCTAACTGGACAAAGGGCAAGCCAGGAATGCCTGTTTTGTCACAGACGGTCTGCCCAACAGATCACTCTGTGGGGAATTACCTACTCTGCTCATCACCATACACACACACTCACAGGCACACACACTCACGGTGCGGCCAGAGTACATGTCCCAACTTCATCTGCAGACCTGTGTTCATGGCGCGCCTCAGTCCACGTGGGCGGACCTCCTATGTGTCCAGCAAAGCCTACAACGTTTCGATTTTAAATGTCTGTACTAGGGACTGGTCTGAAACCAAGTCCTAACAGTTTGTCACTGATGACGTGCAGTTTCTCTTTTTTCGCACACCCACTGCCTCCTTTGGGCTTCCGCGGTGGCGCCAAGTGGCAAAGAACTCGCCTGCCAATGCACAAGACAAGAGAGGCGGGTTCCATCCCTGGGTCAGGAAGATCCCCTGGAGGAGGGCATGGCACCCCACTCCAGGATTCTTGCCTGGAGAATCCCATGGACAGAGGGGCCTGAGGGGCTACGGTCCATAGGATCACAAAAGTCAGACAGGACTGAGGCACGTGAGCACACACTGCCTCGTTCATTCGCAAAGCAATGGATGAGCATCAGCTCTGTGCAAGCCACCTTGCAAGGTGCTGAGGACTCAAGAAAAGAAGCAGAGCTCCTTCCCTGTAGGAACTTAGAATTCTGGTGGCAGAAAAGACGCCTACTCAGGATTCTGTGCGGCATGTGCTATTAAGAAACGTATTGCGTGCTGGGGAACACAGAGCAGAGAATACCTAATTCTGATTTTGGTCTGCTGGGCAGAGGTGGATAAGGTTTCACAGAAGTGACATTTGAGCTGAGTAACCAAATAGAGGATTAGGAAGAAAAGCTACACCAGCAGATACTGCAAGAACAATGTCCTGGAAACAGGAACTAACTGAGTGTATAACAAATATGCCAGGCATGAGGGCTGGATATGGCAGAGGAAAGGGCAGAAAACAGGGCTGAAAAAGTGGACTGGAGCCAGGAAAACATGTTCAGAGTTTTGGGCTTTATCTTATGGGCAAAGAGAAACCAGTCAAGGTTTATTAATTGGGGAAAGATGTGATTAGATTTAGGCTTTCTTGTAGAAAACTCAAATTCATATACAAGGGGGGCTAAGGGCTGCTTACCTATAAGGAGAGGTTAGATGTGAAGTATACCAGTAAGAACACTTAGAGTGTATGCTCAGGGGATGGCAGGATGGGAGTGATGGTTTAAGGAAGACTGTGGAGAAGTTAAAGCCCTTCCCACCACATAATTATCCATGAGGTAATTATGCACTTGATAATTTGTTATTTATCACACACACAGTCTGTGTTACTGGGTGGGTTTTGAGAGGACAGCAGTAGTGCACAGGGCAGAGGGCAGGGGGTGAGGATTGAAAGAAACTGAGAAGCTTCCAGCTTGGGCTGCCAGGTGGATTACGCTGCTTTTGACAAAGCTGGAGAAGGTAGTAGGCCCAGATTTGGGAGGTGTGACGATGTGTTTGGCTTGGAACACACTGGGTGAGAAGTACTTGTAGGCATTCCAGATGGGACTCTTTATAGGTTATAGAAATATCAGTGTTAGTGATGGGGGAAGATGCGCTCTGGAGATAGAGACTGGGGTGTTTTCAGCATATGAGTACTCATGGAAAGTGTGGGAAGGAAGAGACGGTGTCACCCAGGGAAAGGACGGCTATCGAAACGGAATCAAAGACTGTTGGAGAGGCAGGACTCAGGCAGGCTGGACGGGAGGTCTCACTGGTTCTGTCAACTTTGATCAATGGCTGTGGCAGCTGCGAGCCCCACAGGAGGGTGCCGGGACCACAGACAGGAGCTGGGGTGGATTCACGAGGCCGTGAGTGGTGGCTCCGATACCACGTGGCCACCATCCCAGGTTTAGGAGGCTGTGAGACACAGCAGTGCAGAAATCCAATGAGAAAGCCCTTCAAAAGAACTGTTCGACAGAAGCAAGTCCCCTGGGGAGAGCTAGTAGGATCAAGGGCTGAAAAGAGAGCGCTAATAGAATCAAGGGCTGAAAGGGGATGCTGGAGTTCGGACACCTGTGACTTGAGAGCTCTCAGTGATGCAGTGGAGGCAGAACTGAGGAAGGCTGAGGAGGAAACGGAAGGAGTCGTAACTACCTCGATAAGCAGGGACCATGGCTCAAGAAATTCCCAGAATCCTTTGCACACTGCAGGGTCTCCTGGGCTCTCAGCTCTCCATCCCTGCCTGCCATTCAGAATGTCTTGTGCCTTTCTACCATTCTCTCTCCCATACCCCACACCGCCCCCACCAGGCCTGAAGACTGAAATACCCTTTGATAAAAAGACAAAAGAAATTAGGACTTTTCAACTTTGAAAGACAACAGCCCAACTGACAAACGTATACAAAAGAACAGGGCTTCCCCGGTAGCTTAGCTGGTAAACAATCCTCCTGCAATGCAGGAGACCCTGCTTCGATTCTTGGGTCAGGAAGATCCCCTGGAGAAGGGATAGGCTACCCACTCCAGTATTCGTGGGCTTCCCTGGTGACTCAGACGGTAAAGGATCCACCTGCAATGCAAGAGACATGGGTTCCATCCCTGGGTTGGGAAGATCCCCTGGAGGAGGGCATGGCAACCCACTCCAGTATTCTCGCCTGGAGAATCCATGGACACAGGAGTCCATGGAGTAGCAAGGAGCTGGACACGACTGAGCAGCTAAGCACAGGACAGGATACAAAAGGACAGGCTCTCATGCACACACACACACACACGCACGCACACAAGAGTTCTTTTACTACAAGGCAAAAAGGGGAGTTAAAGTGAGCTGAGAGGACAGCAGGCTTCTGCCCATCTTGGGATGAAGCTTGCAAAGGACAGTGGGCACAGAGAACCTTCTGGGTCCAAACAGAACAGCTGAAAAGCTACGATGTCTTTAAAAACAGCACAAATAGTCCTGAATTTCAAATCAGAGCTGCTTTTGATTGCAGATGTTTAAAGTTACATTAAAGGGAAGTGGTCATCAGGAGGACTGTTCTGGAGCCAGTTTAGGCAGGAAGGAATAGGATTTCATTAGGATGGAATAGGGATAAAGCTGTGACTGAAACCTCCAGGTTCAGCTCAGTTGTGAGGCTTGGCCATTTTTTACGCTGCACTGACCCCTAGAGGTTGTTCATTTGCTTCAGGACGCGCTGGGCATTTGGCCCCAGGGAAAAGAAAAAGAAAATCAGAGGGAAAGGTTGCTTTACTTTCTTAAAATCAAAAAGGGAGGAGAGATGAGTGGTAAAGCAGAGAGCCGGATCTCACTGCTAAGAGCCATCAATTCAAATCGCCTTCATAGGAGCAAACTTGGTCAGTGTTATTTCTCCTGCCTGGAGCACCAGCAGTTCGGCTTGCTGCTGTATGCGTCAGACAGATTGGAAACCAGCGCTTGCATTTTAAAAGGGCACCCTTGATTTCCTGCCCCGAACGGCAACTGAGACCCCAGGCCGGCTGCCCACCGCTCCAGTCCCTCCCGGCTTAGGGAGGGCGGCGGGGAGCTGTGAACCCTGGAGGAAGTCCTGGGCGGGGTTGGGGGGTGACGCAAGCTGTGGTATCGCCAAGGGGTGGAGGGAGGCCTAGGGCGTGTCAGGGTCTCCTAAGATTCTTAATGACACACTGGCAACTGATGTTTTCGAATTTTTATTAACACGCAAATCGGCTTTCCCGGTGGCTCAGCAGTAAAGAATCTGCCTGCGGATGCAAGAGACACAGTTTTGATCCCGGAGTCGGGAAGATCCCCTGGAGAAGGGAATGGCAACCCCCTCGGGCAAGTATTCTTGCCTGAGAAATTCTAGGACAGAGGAGCCTGGTGGTCTACCGTCCATGAGGTCGTAAAGAGGCGGCCGCGCTGAGCGACTAACTCGCGTTATGTGGAAAAGGAAGGAAAGCAAGGACATGGAATATTGAAGGAGCTGAGATCCCAAGTCTGCAGCTCTGAGGGACAGGAGAGCTGGGGGTGGACTGGAAGGTTGCAGAAAGGAATGAACCCCTCTATAGGCAGACAGCCCACACCCATCTTTCCAGAAAGGGATGGGACCATATGCTAACATTCAAATGATCCTGCCCCAGGGTCAAGACATCTACATAGCAGCGCAAATAGGAGCAAAGGAAAAATATAAGGAAATTTGGAAACAGTTCTGAAACAGTAGTTCCATCACCTCTAAACATCCTGTAAAGCCTGTTAGTCCTTGAAGCAGTGCTGCTGCTGCTGCTAAGTCGCTTCAGTCGTGTCCGACTCTGTGCAACCCCACAGACGGCAGCCCACCAGGCATCCCCGTCCCTGGGATTCTCCAGGCAAGAACACTGGAGTGGGTTGCATTTCCTTCTCCACTGCATGAAAGTGAAGTGAAAGTGAAGTCACTCAGTCCTGTCTGACTCTTAGAAACCCCGACTGTAGCCCACCAGGCTCCTCCGTCCATGGGATTTTCCAGGCAAGAGTACTGGAGTGGGGTGCGATTGCATTGTGCATGAAGCAGCGCAGACTCACCTAAAGGGGCCTTCCCCTTCCAGAATATCCCGGGTTTTTCAAGCAGCTTTGTTTGCACCTGGATGTACTTGGTTGCACAGGGCCCCCTGATAGGAAGCAGAGGATGCTCCCTAAAGGGCTTGCCGACTAACCTGTCATGGCTGTCAGTGGGAGACGCCGCGGCACGGTGTCCTTGCCTCGGTCCTCGACTTTCTGGGTCTGAGAAGGCAAGAGTTCGGATGAGGCTTCTAATCGATTTTCTGCTGGGCAGTAATAGCCTCATCTACAATATCACTACCCTGAGACTCCTTCCTCAGCAGTGGTAATCATTAGCATCTTGAGCAAAGCCAGCCTCTCCAGAGCACACACCAGGGAAGAGGCTGAATTTATTGAAAAATGATGGGCCTGAGAAATATAATCTCAGATAAGTCTCTTTATCCCTACGAATTGTGGAAGAAGGAATTTTAAGCCAGCAAATTACCTGGGTGACTTTTTTCTCTTTTTGAAAAATGAAAAACCTGTATAGTATAACTTTACTCTACAGTAGAAACTAACACTGGAGAAGGCAACAGCAACTCACTCCAGTACTCTTGCCTGGAAAAGCTCATGGACAGAGGAGCCTGGTAGGCTTCAGTCCATGGGGTCGCAAAGAGTCGGACATGACTGAGCAACTTCACTTTCACTTTTCACTTTCATGCATTGGAGAAAGAAATGACAACCCACTCCAGTGTTCTTGCCTGGAGAATCCCAGGGACGGGGGAGCCATCTATGGGATGGCATCTAATGGGCTGCCATCTATGGGATCTCACAGAGTCAGACACGACTGAAGTGACTTGGCAGCAGCAGCAGAAACTAACACATCATAAAGTAACTATACTCCAATACATTTTTAAAAATGAGTACCTATGAGGGGGAAGGGGTGACTTCTCTTCTAGACACTTGATTTAACACCAAAAATAGAAACATAGAATGTAATTAAACAATTCATGTTTTCTGGCTAAACCAACTGCCCATTTCCTGAAAATGACAACTGTTTGGATCACTGTCCTTGACACTAGCCATTTGGAATTTCAGGCTTTACTACTGATAGTGTAGTAATTGACCAGGCAGTGATCTGATTTGATGGGTGACTAGCTGAAATAACTGGACTGACAGTTTTCACAGATGACACACCATATTTTGTGCACAAGTATCTCATGCATTTCCTTCAATAGAGTCATACAGCACTGTAATTATTCACAAAATCTTCCAGTGCCGCACCGCAGTTGTCACTCAGAAAGTATGTCAAGAAGCCAAGCCAAAGACGTACGTAAGTATGTGAGCCTTTGTGAAATGTATCCACCTTCCCGCCAGTCTGAGTTTCTGCCAGTCCCATTTTCATTTACAAGGAAACTTGACATGGTCAGTCCTAAGGTTGAGAGTGCTAATTGTGCCTTCAAATACATCCCTTTTCCCCATGTGTATTTTGAGTTTTTAAAAAGTATCAGAGCAAGCACCTGCTACCAACTTGTAAGGTGTTGTGCCCAAGTCGCGAAATCTCCCAGTGGCCCCCAGGGAGCTGATATCCGATGCAAAAGCAAGAGAGTTTTTATCACCAAGCTCGATCTGGGGCTCCCACCGTTACCGATGCAGCGGCTAAGGAAAAGAGTCCCGAGTTTTGGGTTACACTGCTTATATAGGGAATATTCAGGTAAAAGGGTAACAAAGGGGTGTTCAGGCTGAAGGACTACTGATTGGTTACCCTCTTCTATGGGTTGTGTGTGAATTTCTGATTGTTTTTTTCTTTTACTTCCACGGTAAATCATTGCTTCCAAGGTAAATCACAAATTCTTGAACTTAAAGTCAGGAGGTTTAACCTAAGGGCTGATTGGCTCGTGCACAGTGGGGCAAGTTTAGGCAGTATCCAAAGTCTAAGTCTGTTTGCCCGGAACCTTTGTAAAATGAAGCTCTTTTATAAGATGGAGTAGCTCAGGCTGTTCAAAGGCTTCATCGCTACATCTATAATTTCTTTAAAAAATCTGGGAGAATATCAGTCTTCCCAAGTTACTAGAAGAGGTGATTTATACTTACTTTCCTTTTCTGTTTTGTTTTATTAGTTAAGCACCTTTTGTCCAAGGGAATAAGGCATTCCCTGGGTTTGGAAGTTTGAAGAAAGTAGAAGATAAAGCTGCTAACAGCGAGGGAAAGCAAGTGTTGGCTGACTGATTCCTATTTCCATCCCAGCCCAAGGATCCAATTGCTCCTTTAATTTCATCTTTCGCCTAGAAGTGATAGAATGTCATTTATCTGCACCTTCTGGAGTTGCCCTGGTGAAATTCACAACCAGCCCCTGAATGCAAAGCACAAGGAGGGGCCACAGCCAGGTGACTCCAGATTGCTAGGTGACAGGCGTAATAAGCAAGGAAATTTACCTACGAGGCTTATCTCGGCACAGCCCACCAGAATCTGAAAAGTTCTTATGGAGCCCTCAATGCATTTCAGTCACATACAAAGTCCAGGTGATCTCAACAAGACGTTATTCTCTTAAGACTTATTTTTTTTATTTTTTGCAATGGCTGTTAGTATGAGAACAGTGGGTGGAACAAACACTTTCAAGGACAGGGGATGGATGAGGAGCCTCTGCTTGTCTTGGTTAACTGGCGGTCACACCCTCTCTCTGACCTCCTCCAATACCAAATGATTATGACACAGTAGAAAGCCTGGTAGAGTTTTCAAGATTATTATTTGTATTATTAACACAATTGCTGACTGTTGGTCCGTTTAGAAGCAATTATCACTGTCTATACATCCTAGTCCAACCAAAGAGTTTAATTTAAAAGATACGAGAACTGCTTGAATGCATAATTGCAGAAACATACACAGAACTATTGACTAAATGGTGTTAATGCTAAAGGCTGTCCAGAGTGGCATGGGTACACTGCAACGCCTTTATGTCCCATTCAGTTTCCTTCCCACTGTATGCTCTGGGTAAAAATGGAAGTTACCCCGAGGACTGTGAAGATCTCTGGCTTTATGAGTGCAAATAACATGGCTTGGAACTCGCAATGCACAGATGAGACCAGAGGGTCAGTGGAGTGTAGCAGTTAGTGCTCTCAAACCAGACCACCTGGGTTTGAATCCTGCCTCTGCTGATTGCTAGGTTTATGACCCAAGTTTACCTAACCTTTGTGAGCCTTGATTCCTCATCTATAAATATTACCTTTCTCACAGAGTGCCAGCGAGGATTAACTGAGTTCACAGTGTGAAGTGTTTTATCATTATCAGAGCTGTACCATGTTCTCTGTGTGCATGTTGAATGCGGAGACGGAACATACCCAGCCTGTTCCTTAAAGGAAAGGTATTCTGCTGGCAACATCATAGCAGCAAAAACAAACAGCCTTTTTCACAGACGAGCCAAACAGGCTCCCAAGGGTTGTACAATCTCGGTTATTCTTTAGCTGTTACTACTAACAAACACTTGCAGCTGGGCTTGTCCTTCACAAAGCTACTTACTCTCCGGCTCCGTATAGATTATACTTTGCACCTGGCATTCTCCACCTACACGCCCTGGTAGGATTCTGCATCTCAAAGGAAAGACGCTCATAGCAAATAACTTCAGGGATACCAGACCGGGTTGCTGAGCCACATGATGCCAGCTTTTGGCTGTAAACTTGCAGGAAAAAAATATACAACACCTTCCTGAGGATATATTAATAAACCTCTCCCTAGTCCCCAGGGGAGGGAGACAGTTCTAGCCTGCTGCATACTGCCCTTTGACAGGCAAAGATAAAGCCATTTTTCTATTTCCTCTAAGCTCTGTCTCTGTATTTTTTTAAATTCAGCATTGGAGGACAGGGGGTCAAGATTCTGGCAACAACACCCATATGTTAGCTATTAGATCGTAACATTTGTCACACTACAAATGCATTAAGAGTCTGATGGAAGTATGCTCATAACACAGGACACAGGTTCTGGCCTACGACTTCAGCTTGTTTATGAGCCCCACAAAATTCACGGGCTCTAGATAAGAAGCCTTGCCTTAAACTGGAACCAGGTTTACAGTGAAAACATACTGGCACCGTGAACATTAACCTATTTTTTTTAATTTCAAAATCTAAGATGTGTTATCAAGGATTTAGGGAGTCACAGACTCTGTCCCTTTCCCCCTAAAATTCACTGATCCGTATGTCTAGACGCAACCCTATAGTAACCTCAGAATGTATCATTTGGAGGTAGAGTTTTCAAGAAGTAAATTACTTACAGTGAGGTCATTTGAGTGGACCCTAATCCGATGTGAACTGGTGTCATTATAAGAAGAAATTGGAACTCATGTCGAGAGGGAAGATTATGGGAAGACACAGGAGACAGTGGCCAGGTACATGACAAGGAGGCAAGCCTTAGGAGAAATCAACCTGCTGACGGCTTGACCTTGGACATCTAACCTCCAGGACTGGGGGAAAACAACATTCTGTTGCTTAACCACCCTCCCCACACCCCGTCTGGGGTGCAGTCCTGGCAAACTGACACAGGGGGTAGCAGGAACAGGGAGAGCACTGGGGCATGCCAAATGGTGAGCTGAAGAGGTTGCAAAGAAAGAGGAAGAACTCTTATTCTCCTACATTTTTTTTTCAAGATTTTGTTTTGATGTGGCTTCCCAGGTGGCACAGAGTGGTAAAGAATCTGTCCACCAGTGCAAAAGACGCAGGTTCAGTCCCTGGATGGGGAGGATCCCCTGGAGAAGGACACGGCAACCCACTCCAGGGATCTTGCCTAGGAAATCTCATGGACAGACTAGCGTGTATCCATGTACCGGATAGACAAGAGTCCATAGGGTTGCAGAGAGTCAGACACAGAACTTTTCAAGTCTTTCTTGAATTTGTTATAATATTGCTTCTGTATTATGTTTGGGCTTTTGGGCCCTGAGGCACATGGGGTTTTAGCTCCCTGACCAGGGATCCAACCCCTACACTCTGCATTGGAAGGCAAAGTCTTAGCCTCTGGACCACCAGGGAAGTCCTCCTTTACATTTTGATGTGTGGATATTGAAAAAAGGTAAAGAAAAACAGTTGCTCTTATGAATTCTGCTGAGATCCTGCTTTGAAGCACATCCTTTGGAATTCCTAATCTATCATATCATGTGAGACCCTATGAGACCCTATGTCCAGATAAGCCAGCAGTTAATTCAGAGCTTTCATGTCCAGGTGAATTTAGTTATGTAGTAAGAGGAAAAGATTCCACAGGCAGGCCAGTGCGTGTAAACGTGAATGATGTATTTACAGGTATTCCTGGTGGGGGACTGTAGCTGTCCTTTGTCAAAACACTCGTCACGCTTGACCAGAGAGCAGAAGTGGAGTCTCCCTGCAGAATAGTTGAACTCTGGCCACACATACTTGAGGGTCACGGGAGGGCTGCTCCTGCAGGCAGGCAGGACGTGAAGTCACCCCAGATGCCGCTTCTGAGAAAGTAACAGCCCAATTCTGTGAGCCAGCGCTGGCCATTTTTATTTCTTTTAATGCAGGCCCTGAAATGAAGCTTTGCAGGTTGTGGTGATGACTGATGAGAAGGAAGAGAAAAAGACAGGAAAGAAGAGAAAGAGCAAAGACAGATGAGCAGTCTCATCCTGGAGTCGCTTCCCTTACATCCAGCCTGGGCAAGAACTGCTACCAGCTCCGGAGAGGACTCGGGACAAAATTCAGAAAGAGTCTGGTCCATAGCACCTCAGAAGAGGTGTCTTGGAAACTCAGCACTTGTCAACACTTGCCTCTTGGGGCACATTTTACTGTAAATTTTTTTTAATTAATGTATTATAATTGGAGACTACAATATCATGGTGGTTCTCGGATGTTGATACATAAGCAAGCAATGCTGTTCTTCAATTTTCTTGAATAAATACAATTCAGGACCTAGCTTGCACAGATTTTGTATATTATTTTTAGGAAGAATGTAACAGTCAGAAAATGTTTTAAATTGAGGACTTATTGCCAAGAGTACAGAAAGCTTCCCATTTACCCTGCCTGGGTCATTACCTCGGCTTAGTCCAACTGAACCTGAGCTATCTCGACAGCCAGTAAAAAATGAAGGTAATGACACTGCCTCTCCAACCAAAGGCTAGGAAAAGTGAAGTATTAAAGAAATAAAGCAGGCCATCTGAGCGAAGATGCAAAACGCAGAAGAAGCAGCATTTTCTAAAGTATCTAAATGGGGCTTCTTTCAACATGGGACTCCTATTTTTTTCCAGATTTTGACACGGGCTTTTTTCTTTATAATTTTCTTTACCAGTCCCTGTTTTAAAACATATACATAAAGTCAGACAGGGAAGAACTATCGTAAGACATCCCCTATGTGCGGAATCTAAAAAGCAATGCTATAGATGAACATATTTGTGAAACAGAAACAGACTTACGGACTCTGAGAATGAACTTAGAGTTGCTGGCGGGGGAGATACGGGGGAAGGGAAGTTAGGGGGGTTGGGATGGACATGTCCACACTGCTGTATTTAAAATGGATAACCAATGAGGTCCTACAGTATAGCGCCGGGAACTCTGCTCAGTGTTTTGTGGCAGCCTGGATGGGCCGGGAGTTTGGGGGAGAAAGAATACCCGTATGTGAATGGCTGAGTCCCTCTGCTGTCCACCTGAGTCTATCACAACATTGCTAATCTACTATACTCTCGTTTACAATTTACAAAAAATTAACACAGGAAAAGATAAAGCAAAATATAAACATATTTTAATTTCAAGTCATATTTTCCAAATTTCTCTCTTTTTTTCTCATTCCCAGGTCCACTGCTCCACTGAAATCTCCCAGCTTTCGAGTCCAAGTTCACACCATTGCTCTCAGTTCAGGGATTTTCACAGGAATGTTGCCAAACTCCCACTTTAACATAAGCCATCCCTCTCTAGTATAGGGGCGCTGCCTCATGCTTCTTTCTGTGAATAGGCTAACCGGACCCACACAGAGAGTGGAGGGGTGAAGGTGGTGACCTCACGGACTCTGGCATAAGACTGCGCCGGTCCAAGCTCTGGCTGGGATGCTCACCAGCTGGGCGGCCTTCATGACTCCTCTAGGACCCCATTTCCCCATCTGCAGGATGGGGACACTATTGTCTCTCTCACAGTGGGTACCTTTTGTCCTTTGTCAAAACACTCGTCACGCTTGACCAGAGAGCAGAAGTGGAGTCTCCCTGCAGAATAGTTGAACTCTGGCCACACATACTTGAGGGTCACGGGAGGGCTGCTCCTGCAGGCAGGCAGGACGTGAAGTCCCCCAGATGCCGCTTCTGAGAAAGTAACAGCCCAATTCTGTGAGCCAGCGCTGGCCATTTTTATTTCTTTTAGTGCAGGCCCTGAAATGAAGCTTTGCAGGTTGTGGTGATGACTGATGAGAAGGAAGAGAAAAAGACAGGAAAGAAGAGAAAGAGCAAAGACAGATGAGCAGTCTCATCCTGGAGTCGCTTCCCTTACATCCAGCCTGGGCAAGAACTGCTACCAGCTCCGGAGAGGACTCGGGACAAAATTCAGAAAGAGTCTGGTCCATAGCACCTCAGAAGAGGTGTCTTGGAAACTCAGCACTTGTCAACACTTGCCTCTTGGGGCACATTTTACTGTAAATTTTTTTTAATTAATGTATTATAATTGGAGACTACAATATCATGGTGGTTCTCGGATGTTGATACATAAGCAAGCAATGCTGTTCTTCAATTTTCTTGAATAAATACAATTCAGGACCTAGCTTGCACAGATTTTGTATATTATTTTTAGGAAGAATGTAACAGTCAGAAAATGTTTTAAATTGAGGACTTATTGCCAAGAGTACAGAAAGCTTCCCATTTACCCTGCCTGGGTCATTACCTCGGCTTAGTCCAACTGAACCTGAGCTATCTCGACAGCCAGTAAAAAATGAAGGTAATGACACTGCCTCTCCAACCAAAGGCTAGGAAAAGTGAAGTATTAAAGAAATAAAGCAGGCCATCTGAGCGAAGATGCAAAACGCAGAAGAAGCAGCATTTTCTAAAGTATCTAAATGGGGCTTCTTTCAACATGGGACTCCTATTTTTTTCCAGATTTTGACACGGGCTTTTTTCTTTATAATTTTCTTTACCAGTCCCTGTTTTAAAACATATACATAAAGTCAGACAGGGAAGAACTATCGTAAGACATCCCCTATGTGCGGAATCTAAAAAGCAATGCTATAGATGAACATATTTGTGAAACAGAAACAGACTTACGGACTCTGAGAATGAACTTAGAGTTGCTGGCGGGGGAGATATGGGGGAAGGGAAGTTAGGGGGGTTGGGATGGACATGTCCACACTGCTGTATTTAAAATGGATAACCAATGAGGTCCTACAGTATAGCGCCGGGAACTCTGCTCAGTGTTTTGTGGCAGCCTGGATGGGCCGGGAGTTTGGGGGAGAAAGAATACCCGTATGTGAATGGCTGAGTCCCTCTGCTGTCCACCTGAGTCTATCACAACATTGCTAATCTACTATACTCTCGTTTACAATTTACAAAAAATTAACACAGGAAAAGATAAAGCAAAATATAAACATATTTTAATTTCAAGTCATATTTTCCAAATTTCTCTCTTTTTTTCTCATTCCCAGGTCCACTGCTCCACTGAAATCTCCCAGCTTTCGAGTCCAAGTTCACACCATTGCTCTCAGTTCAGGGATTTTCACAGGAATGTTGCCAAACTCCCACTTTAACATAAGCCATCCCTCTCTAGTATAGGGGCGCTGCCTCATGCTTCTTTCTGTGAATAGGCTAACCGGACCCACACAGAGAGTGGAGGGGTGAAGGTGGTGACCTCACGGACTCTGGCATAAGACTGCGCCGGTCCAAGCTCTGGCTGGGATGCTCACCAGCTGGGCGGCCTTCATGACCCCATTTCCCCGTCTGCAGGATGGGGACACTATTGTCTCTCTCACAGTGGGTACCTCGTGTCTAAAATGAGTATATGAACAGTGAGTGAAAGTCATTCAGTCGGGTCCCACTCTTTTCGAACTCATAGACTAGACAGTCCATGGAATTCTCCAGGCCAGACTATTGGAGTGGGCAGCCTCTCCCTTCTCCAGGGGATCTTCCCAACCCAGGAATGGAACTCAGGTCTCCTGCATTGCAGGCGGATTCTTTACCAGCTGAGCCACAGGGAAGGCCAAGTATATGTATGCTGCCGCCACTGCTGCTGAGCCGCTTCATTCATGTTCAGGCTCCACCATTCCTGGGATTCTCTAGGCAAGAACACTGGAGTGGGTTGCCATTTCCTTCTCCAGTGCATGAAAGTGAAAGTGAAAGTGAAGTCGTATCTGACTCTTTGCGACCCCATAGACTGTAGCCTACCAGGCTCCCCTCTGTCCATGGGATTTTCCAGGCAGTAGTACTGGAGTGGATTGCCATTTCCTTCTCCAGGGGATCTTCCCACTCAGGGCTCCAACTCTGGTCTCCCGCATTGTAGACAGACACTTTACCCTCTGAGCCACCAGGGAAGTCTAAAACATAGTATCAAAAGGAAATTCCTTCAACAGATGAATGGATAACCAAGGATAAATAAGCATCCATAACAATAAAAGAATGAACTTTCTATATTTATCCTCCAATGCATTATACTAGGTGGAAGAAGCCAGTCCCGTAAGCCTACGTGCTGTATGATTCCATTCATAAGATGTTTTGGGAAAGGCAAGATTGTGGAGACAGTTCCAACTCTGGTCTCCCGCATTGTAGACAGACACTTTACCCTCTGAGCCACCAGGGAAGTCTAAAACATAGTATCAAAAGGAAATTCCTTCAACAGATGAATGGATAACCAAGGATAAATAAGCATCCATAACAATAAAAGAATGAACTTTCTATATTTATCCTCCAATGCATTATACTAGGTGGAAGAAGCCAGTCCCGTAAGCCTACGTGCTGTATGATTCCATTCATAAGATGTTTTGGGAAAGGCAAGATTGTGGAGACAGTGAACAGATCAGCGGTTGACAGAGGTTTGGGGTAGGGACATGGCTAAGAACAGGGACAGCATAAGGAATTCGGGAGGGCGAAGATGGCAGCACGTGTCTGCGTCAGCTCTGGTGGCGGGCCTATGACTTTAGTCCTTTGCCAATTCTCATGGACCTGCACATCAAAAAGACTGAATTTTGGTGTATATAATTTTTAACATAAATATTTTTTTTAAAAATGATAATGTAATCTTCCAGGCAAGCAGGAGCACTTCAGAATTCTCTACGCACCCACCCCTTTCACGTCTAGAGAGAGACATTGAAAAGGCAAATTAAAATGCTCAGATATCTCCACATTTTGACGCGCTCTCTCTCTCCCTCCCCCCCCCCCC
>SJYC01132475.1:0-27621 GCA_006408675.1 Madoqua kirkii
TCTATATTTACTTATCTATTTATGTGGGTGCACCAGGTCTTCGTTGCGGCATGAGGGGTCTTCGGTATTTGTTACATCACATAAGATCTGTAGTTGCAGCTTGTGTGATCATGTTCCCTGACCAGGGATCAAACCTGTACCCCTTTCACTGGGACCGTGGAGTCTTAGCCACTGAACCAGGGAAGTCCCTTGAGACTATGTGTCTTGGAACCTCAGGATCTCCCCAGAGATCGTGACTCTGCGGTGGAAATAATAGGTGTCGACAGTTGTCCTTTCCTATAACCTCACTTAGTTGGTTTATCTCTTTTACTAGATTTTTATGACCAGCATCATAAGGTTAGCATCAACAAAGCACTAACTAACGTGATGCAGATAAAAGGATAGATTTTGTAAAAGGTCTAAAAATATTAAGTTAGAGGTAGGAAATACGGACAACTTGGTAATTGCTCTGATAATTAAGCATTATTGTCAAAGTTTAATGGAGAGTACTGCTTTTTCTTTCCAGGAGGTAAAGTGTTTGCAAGATTACTCAGACTGTGGCCTTCTTGTTTATTCTTCTACCATTTATTTGCTCCAGATTAAGAAAAAAGAAAGCAATTACATCTTAATTACCTTATAACTTGTGGAGAAAAACAACAGAGATACTCCTGCTTATTTTGCATTTGGAGTTCAAGAAAGGATTCCCGTGTCATAAAAGTGGGTGGTGTAGTAGTGAGGAATCCACGTGCCAGCACAGGAGACTCAGCAGTCCCTGGATCAGACAGATTCCCTGGAGGAGGAAACGGCAGCCCACTGCAATATTCGCGCCAGGGAAATCCTGTGGACAGAGGAGCCTGGTAGCGATGGTCTCTAGGGTAGCAGAGTCAGACATGACTGAAGCGACTTAGCACGTGGATCCTTGTATCAAATTATCAAAACTGAGCATGGTTTCAGGAGCTCCTGAACTTGCAGTTGGTATCAGAAGTGCGCGTGAACTTATGTGGCCTGCACCCTCAAACTTTGCAATTAATGCCGAGTACGAAATTGACAAACTCGCCCCCAAATTCAGTTTGTGAAACTCACTGGTCACATCTAGGAGAAACATCACTTAGTTAAGACGAGGAACACCGGAGGAACGTGCCATACGGAGTCATGGACAATGTGTCAGACAGAATCACGCTACCCAGAAGGGAAACACTGGAGCCAGGGAAGCGTTTGGCAAGCATTCGGAAAAGAAATGTGATGTTCTTGGGCTAAAGGAAATACAGGACTTGGACTGACTGTGAGGAAGACAAGCTAGTTAAAAAAAAAAAAAAAAAGTAAAAATGAAAGCATAAAGTGGGAAAAGCATGACACAGAAGAATAGCGAGCCATTTGAAGCAGATGTTGTGGTTGACCCCTAAGAGCCACATTAGTCCCCTATGATTAATCTAAGCCCCTTGGGGTAATTCCAACCCCTTTGCTCAGTGACTGGGCTTCCTTTGTGGCTCAGCTAGTAAAGAATCTGCCTGCAATGTGGGAGACCTAAGTTTGATCCCTGGGTTGGGAAGATCCCCTGGAGAAGGCAAAGGCTATCCAGCTCCAGTATTCCGGCCTGGAGAATTCCATGGACTGTATAGTCCGTGGGGTCGCAAAGAATCAGACACGACTGAGCGACTTTCACTTTCAGTGACTGGTCTAGGAAAGGGCATATACCCAAATTTAGCCAATGAGGCATGGAGAGAAGTGTCTGGGGGGCTTTTAAAACGCAGACATATGGGACCCTCCCGGTGGTCCAGTCAGTGGCTGAGACTCCATGCTCTCAATGCCGGAGGCTGGAGTTCAATCCCTGGTCAGGGGACTGGACTCCACATGCTGCAACCAAGACGTTGCATGCCACAACAAAGACCTGCTGTGGCCAGATAAATAAATAAATATTAAACAAGAAAGAGCACACACACAGGAAGCAAGAATCTACCTCCTTCCCCTGGCCACTGTCACGTCTAAACATGTCATCTGGAACAATCCTGCTGCTGAGATGAGGGTGGAGATGAAGACGAGGCTGAAGCTCACACGGGGAGAGGAGACAACTACAGAGTGAGACAACTACAGAGAAGCAGAGCCGGAGCCCTGATGCTCCGCCCTGGGCATCCGTCCTCCACGAGGATTGTCTCTTAGATGCCTTTAATATAATATTGTATTATTCAGACCACTTAAGACTGACTTTTCTGCTCCTTGCAGCTAACAGTGTGTGACAGAATGACCCCTCCACAATGTCCATGCACTCATTCTTAGGAGCATCAGTAGATTAGGCTCCACGGCAAACGGGACTTAGCAGATGCAATTAAAGTCGCAGACCTTAAAACAGAAAGAAAATCATCCTCGATTATCTGGGTAGACTCACTCTAATCAAATCATGGAAGCAGAGAACTTTCTCTGGCTGGAGTAGGAGACATGACGTAAAAAGGGAGATGAGAGAGATTCACAGCAGAGAATGAGTCTGGCCTGCTTTTCTCGGCTTTTAAAGAATAGTTAGTCATAGATTTTTGGCTGCGCTGGGTCTCCATTGCGGAGCACAGGCTTTCCCTGGTTGCGGGAGCAGGGGCTCCGCTCTGCTACAGCACCTGGGGGGCTCACTGCGGAGGCGTCTCTGGTTGTGGAGAGCGGCCCCTGGCTTGCGGGCTCAGCAGTTGTGGTGCGTGGGTTTACTTGTCCCATGGCATGTGGGATCTTCCTGGACCAGGGATCAAATCCATGCTCCCTGCGTTGGCAGGTGGATTAATAACCACTGTACCACCAGGGAAGTCCCTTTTGTTATCTGTAAAGAGGAAGGAAGCCACGAGCCAGGGAACGTGGACAGCCTCTGGACATTGAGGATAAGCCCTGGCTAACAGTCATCAAGGAAAGAGGGACCTCAGTCCTGAGCTCCAGGTACCTGAATTCTGCTGAGAACCCAAGCGCCCCTGGGAGCAAATCTCCCCTAGAGCCTCCAGACAAAATCTCAGGCCAACCGGCACCTCCATTTCAACTGTAAGACTCTGAGCAGAGAACCAGCTTGTCACACTGTGCCAGGATTTCTGACCCACAGAACCATGAGATGATAAAGGGACGCTGTTTTAAATTTCGACAACTGCAATAATTTGTTACCCCAGGAATAGCAAGCAAATACACGGTGTCAGCTCATGAAGGAGTTTAGTTGGGAGCATCCTCAAGTAAGGTGTGTAGACTGAGGGCCAGAGGTCATCTGAGGAGTCAGACCTGGTCCAAAAGAAGAGAAGCCCACAGTAAATGTGACCAAGAACATCAGATCATCTAAGAGGAATAACCAGTCCATCCCAAAGGAGACCAGTCCCAGGTGTTCACGGGAAGGACTGATGCTGAAGCTGAAACTCCAGCACTTTGGCCACCTGATGCAAAGAGCTGAGTCACTGGAAAAGCCCCCGGTGCTGGGAAAGATTGAAGGTGGGAGAAGGGGACGACAGAGGAAGAGATGGTTGGATGGCATCACTGACTCGATAGGCATGAGTTTGAGTAAACTCTGGGAGTTGCTGATGGACAGGGAGGCCTGCCATGCTGCAGTCCATGGGGTCGCAAAGAGTCGGATACGACTGAGCGACTGAACTGCACTGAACTGAAGAGGTATATAAGATCTGGCAGAAACAGCAAAATGGAACAGAACTGGAAAAACCAGAGGCCTACAGAGCAGATGGATGTCTCCGTAGGAAAGCAGATAGGGCTTCACAAAAGCCTACACATGACTGGGAGCACACGAAATCACGAGAATGAGGAGGAACACGGGCTGGGGCTTCCAGCGATTAGCTGAATATTAGTGTCCAAAGCTGAGTCCCAAATTTGGGTGTGCATGGCTGATTCATGTGAATGTATGGCAAAACCACCACAATACTGTGAAGTAATTAGCCTCCCATTAAAAGAAAAAGAAAAAAAATAATAAAGTTTGGGTGTGTACCAATTAGCAATGGCTGCTGAAGATCCAGGTCTCAGAGCCTAATCAGAAGCACAAAGGTGGTTCCAGTACATCTGTGAATGGCTACTGGATTAGCCAGCCTTCTATGTCTGCCCTACAGCACATGGTTAAATAAAAAAGAGGTTTTTCCCTCTTCATCTGAGGATATGAGCCAAGACTGCTATAGACATTTGAAGTAATAAAGGAGTACTAAGTGGCCGTGTTTGTGAGCGCGTACATTGCTTCGTTGTCACATTTATTTCATCCCCAAGTGTCCTCTGAGATATCTCTGTGCCAGGCAGGAATCTCCTCAAGTGTTTCCAGTTAGTCTCCATTCTTTAACCCTCACTCACATGTCCTCTTTTCTCTACATTGGTCTTTAAGGATATGGTGGGGGAGCCTACCAGATTTCACTTTTTAAAATTAATCTTTATTGGACTGAGTACAGTTGCTTTACAATGTTTAGTTTCTGGTGTACAGCAAAGTGAAGATATGCGTACACGTATTTCCCCGCCTTTCTGGATTTCCTTCCCATTTAGGTCACCACGGAGCAGTGAGGAGTTTCCTGAGCTGCACAGCAGATTCTCGTTCATTGCTTTATACACAGCATCAGTAGCGTAAATATGCCAATCTCAATCTTCATCCCACCCCTCTCGTGTGCCTGCTTAGTGTCCATGTCTCTACATCTGTGGGATTTCATTAAAAAAAAAAGAAAAAGAAGAACAAAGATAGTGACTATTCCCTGAATGAAATTTCCAGGAAAGTTGAGTATGTTTTTGACTCTCTGAGTAATACTGCAATTCCCCCCCACCAGTGTCAAGTATTTTTAGGGTTAGGTGACTAATCCATCCTACAGCAGCTTCTGATAAACTAAAATCTGGCCTGTTCCAAAGAGTCACAGTGTTATTTTTAAAAAAAAATAACAGTCATAGCTGTAAGCTTGTGGTTTTCTCATTTACAGCATTTTATCAAGTAACTCTACATTTTGGGGGGAGAGAGAGCAAAGAAAGACTTTAAAATAAGGCATTCAGTCTCATCATAAATAGAACTTTCTACGATGTTGCTATTCATATCTTTAAGTTTCCAAATGTTTCTATTTTCACACAACTAGCTATTGTTGAATTCAAGGCCCTTGAGTATAAGTCATGCTGTGAGCAACAAGGCACTCTTGATAGCTGGCCCCCAACCTCCCCTGCTGATACACTCAAGTCCTCACCTTGGTTCTCTTTAGGTTCAAGAGGTATCTGTCCGGTCAGCAAAATTCTAGGTAACTCCCCCACCAAAGCAGATTCCAGTCTCAAAAAAATCCCCAGGGTGTGTTTTGAGGAAAGGGGTTGTTACCATCTATGAAATACAGGCCACATACCAGGCATGTGAAATGTATTTCCCCACTGAGAATTGCTCTACAGAAGCTATGGATACTAGCCCAGGAGGACATTGTCCCAACGCTTCGTATTTGATGGCAAGAGATTGCCAGGCTCCTTGACTCCAGGGAACGTGAACCCCAGGTGAGGAGTCCTGAACTGGAGTACTGGTCTCAATCCTCTTTTAATAAGAAGAATTTAATAATAAACCCTTTTAATAAGCCTGAAACCTTGCAACTCAGATTGGGACTCGAACCCATGGGCCAGGACTCAAACCCACGGGCCGGGACTCGAACCCAGCCAAAACCCAGACTGGGATTCGAAGTCACTGTCTTCTGAATGAGATCACACACCTGATCTCAGGACTTAAGCTCAGGTTCTCTAAGTCTCAGGGCAGAAAGAATTCAGTGGGAGACAAAGCGATAGGGAAGAGGTGGAATTTTTAGAGAGATCCACATTCTACAGACAGTGAGGTTTGTCTCAATGGGTGAGCATGGCCTTGGAGAAACACACTCCATCCACAGAGTGCGGGCCATCTCAGAAGGCAAGTTCCCAGAACACGGGCTGGTTGTTTTTCTGAGCTGTGTAATTTCACAGGCTAGTGAGCGGGAGGACCGTTCCAACTATTCCAGGGGAAGGGCAAGATTTTCAGGGATTGGGCCACGGTCCACTTTTGGGCCTTTTATGATGAGCCTCAGAACGGTCATGGAGCAGGTGGGTGTGTCATTTAGACGCTGACGTATTACAGTGAGCGTATAATGAGGTTCAAGGTCCTCCAGAAGTCAGATCTTCTGTCATCTTGGACCTAGTTGGTTCTAACCAGTTTATGTGGTATCCTCAAGGGCTATATGTCATTCTTTCAGAGGTTGTGGCCCGCCCCCTTCCCTCCTGTTTCAAGTCCTTTAAAAAGCAAAAGCATAAGCTCTCAATTTATAGACATTTACTTACAAATTATATACACGTACTACTCTGATAATACTCATTCACTCAGTCATGCCCGACTCTTTGTGACCACAGGAACTGCTGCAGCCAGGCTTCCCTGTCCATCACCCAACTCCTGGAGCTTGCTCAAACTCATGTCTATACTCTGATAATATGTCTTTAATTACTCAAAAATTAAAATCTCAAAAAGATCAGATGGAAACAGCCGTACAGGACCCTATGGAGCCTTCCTGGAAAAGACCCCTTCCCCTGCTGCAGCTCCTCTCTGAAGGATCTAGATAATAGTATCTGATGCATACTTCCTGAGTTGTTCAGACGCTAAAACCACCACCGAGTGGAAGAAATTAACTACTTAATGATCATGAGCACACAGAGCCCAGATGTACTGGGGCCTAAGGACTGATAATGCTAACCCGTGACACAGTCCTGTTAGCTCACCGCCAACCAGTCAGAGAACTGTGCACAAGCTGATCACGCATCCTGGGGCACTGCCTTTGAAAATGCTTTGCTGAAACCCACGAGGAGTTTGGGTGTTTTGAACACTAGCTCTTCTGGACAACTTGCTTGGAGCCTGCAATAAACGCTGCACACTGCTTCACCACAACCCAGTGGCAACAGATTGGCTTTACTGCCCATGGGTGTGAACGTTGGTTCGGTAACATTCCCACCCCCAGTGCACACTGTCACAAGCCCTAGAGGCAGGCGCCCCACTTTGCAGCCCCTTCCCCAGGCCCTGCAGTCCAGTTGCATCTCGATGCCAGACTTCACAGCAGCAAGCTCATGAAGCAAAACACCAAAAGTGCTACAGCAGAAGGGAAATGCTAATCTTCTCAGATAAAAATAACTCCCAACATCTGAGACTGAGAAGCTGCGCTCTTTTCACCTCTTAGAGATGAATAATAACAGTGAAGATTTCTCAGCAGAAGAATTCAATGGAAAAGCTTTGACTGTTCAGTGTGAAAAGAACCAAGCTTCGCCTGAAGAGCCATTCAGCCCCGTGTAAGTTTTCAGGCCACAGTCGTGCTGTACTTGATAAACCAGACTGTTCTGTTCTCAGTCACAGAGAGAAAGGCACCTTCGGATGTGAGTGGGAAAGAGCGTTGAAAGGCTACGTGGTGTTCTAAAAGCAGATCTCTTTCTTCAGCTGCTCCCTCTCTGCACCTTACCGGCTTGAGCAGGTCGTCTGCTTAAGACTCTTCTACTCTTAAAGTGGGGACAGTAGCATGTGTATATGACGTGGTTTATTTGTGGTTTGCAATTCAAACATGACATTAATGGAGGTAAACCTTTCCTATCATAAACTGCTCTATAAATGAAAGGGAGCAAAACTTGCGTTCTCCTGCCATACAAACCAAAGCCAAGTAATTAACAGTCACTTACATGGACTCTTCTGGAATGGCTCAGATGGGAATCTGCCTGCAACGTAGGAGACCTGGGTTCAGTCTCCACATCAGGAAGATCCCCTGGAGAAGGAAATGACTACCCACTCCAGTATTCTCGCCTGGAGAATTCCATGGACCGAGGAGCCTGGCAGGCTATAGTCCATGGGATTTGCAGACTCAGACACAGAGCAACTAACACTTCCACTTTCACTTTTTCACTTACATGGGCCCTTCTAGAAAAATCAGTATGCAACTTGAAATTTTCAAGTCCACCCCAGGGACCTCCCTGGTGGGTCCAGTGGTGGAAAGTGCCAATGAAGGGGACACGGGCTCAATCCCTGGCCCTGGAGGATTCCACCAGCCTCAGGGCAGCTGAGCCCACATGCCACAACTTCAGACGCTAAAACCACCACCGAGTGGAAGAAATTAACTACTTAATGATCATGAGCACACAGAGCCCAGATGTACTGGGGCCTAAGGACTGATAATGCTAACCCGTGACACAGTCCTGTTAGCTCACCGCCAACCAGTCAGAGAACTGTGCACAAGCTGATCACGCATCCTGGGGCACTGCCTTTGAAAATGCTTTGCTGAAACCCACGAGGAGTTTGGGTGTTTTGAACACTAGCTCTTCTGGACAACTTGCTTGGAGCCTGCAATAAACGCTGCACACTGCTTCACCACAACCCAGTGGCAACAGATTGGCTTTACTGCCCATGGGTGTGAACGTTGGTTCGGTAACATTCCCACCCCCAGTGCACACTGTCACAAGCCCTAGAGGCAGGCGCCCCACTTTGCAGCCCCTTCCCCAGGCCCTGCAGTCCAGTTGCATCTCGATGCCAGACTTCACAGCAGCAAGCTCATGAAGCAAAACACCAAAAGTGCTACAGCAGAAGGGAAATGCTAATCTTCTCAGATAAAAATAACTCCCAACATCTGAGACTGAGAAGCTGCGCTCTTTTCACCTCTTAGAGATGAATAATAACAGTGAAGATTTCTCAGCAGAAGAATTCAATGGAAAAGCTTTGACTGTTCAGTGTGAAAAGAACCAAGCTTCGCCTGAAGAGCCATTCAGCCCCGTGTAAGTTTTCAGGCCACAGTCGTGCTGTACTTGATAAACCAGACTGTTCTGTTCTCAGTCACAGAGAGAAAGGCACCTTCGGATGTGAGTGGGAAAGAGCGTTGAAAGGCTACGTGGTGTTCTAAAAGCAGATCTCTTTCTTCAGCTGCTCCCTCTCTGCACCTTACCGGCTTGAGCAGGTCGTCTGCTTAAGACTCTTCTACTCTTAAAGTGGGGACAGTAGCATGTGTATATGACGTGGTTTATTTGTGGTTTGCAATTCAAACATGACATTAATGGAGGTAAACCTGTTCCTATCATAAACTGCTCTATAAATGAAAGGGAGCAAAACTTGCGTTCTCCTGCCATACAAACCAAAGCCAAGTAATTAACAGTCACTTACATGGACTCTTCTGGAATGGCTCAGATGGGAATCTGCCTGCAACGTAGGAGACCTGGGTTCAGTCTCCACATCAGGAAGATCCCCTGGAGAAGGAAATGACTACCCACTCCAGTATTCTCGCCTGGAGAATTCCATGGACCGAGGAGCCTGGCAGGCTATAGTCCATGGGATTTGCAGACTCAGACACAGAGCAACTAACACTTCCACTTTCACTTTTTCACTTACATGGGCCCTTCTAGAAAAATCAGTATGCAACTTGAAATTTTCAAGTCCACCCCAGGGACCTCCCTGGTGGGTCCAGTGGTGGAAAGTGCCAATGAAGGGGACACGGGCTCAATCCCTGGCCCTGGAGGATTCCACCAGCCTCAGGGCAGCTGAGCCCACATGCCACAACTCCTGAAGGCCAGGCACGCCAGAGCCTGTGCTCCGCAACAAGGGGGGTCACTGCAGCGAGAAGGCTGAGCACCGCAACGCAGAGCAGCCCCCGCTCCCCGCAGCGAGAAAAGCCCACACACAGCAGTGAGGACCCAGGACAGCCAAATGAAAAATAGAAAAACAAAGAAAAACCACCTTGAAAAACACAGTCCACCCCAGACCTTTCAGACGGGAAGGTTTGATAAGCCATTGCTGCAATTCGCAATCCCATAGCTAATCCCGTTCTGACGGATGTGACGGCTCCACCTGTGTAAGTGGTAGATGCCAGAGGCAGATTTCACATTGGGGTCATATGTGTCCCAGCCGTGAAGGCGGGCAGGACAAGGGAGTTGTGACCGTCCTAGCAGAGGACCGGAGGCTTTGGCCTCGCAAGGTCCAGCGAGGCCACCACCTGATTCTGAGAACCCCTCCAGCTCTTTCTGCTCACTAGACATGCTGGCCGAATGCTGAGCCAGCGTCTCAGTAACGACGGCAAGCAGCGTCACCGGATAAGCTTGAAAGCTTTGAGCCCTAACCCCAGTCCGAAGGCCGCCTCGTGTCCGGGAAACACAGGTCTGAGATTCCTCCATAGATTAAGTCACTGAAGATGACTTACACAAACATTTTTAAAGCTTCGAAATTTATTGCTGTACATTTTCGCATAGCATCGACTATGGAAATACTAATAGTGCAAATATTTATTTTGGGGGATAGCATTTGAGGGATCACGAGCTTTTTGACATCTTTCGCAATCATTTACGAAGATCTACATAGTTCAACTTCAGAAATTCAAACAAGTCATCTTATATTCAAAGAGATTACATAATGCTTTCTTGACCTCCTCTCTGGGACCAAAAAAAAAAAAAAACTACTCCGGAAGCCAGCAGGGGCATTCCTTCCCATGGTAACACAGACGTCTTGCAGGATCTTCCAACTGCAAGACTCGGTGCTCACAGATTGCTTCAACAAGTATTTACTGAGCTGAGCTCTGGGGACACAAGCATGGAAAAATGCAGTCTCTGCTTTCACGGTGCTTACAGTCTAAAAGTAGTAACAGACATGCAAACAAATTTACAGTAAAGTGCTTCCGTGGAGGTATTTACAAAGTGCAGCAGGAATCTGGGAGAGAGGAAAAGCACATCTGCCTGGAGGGGACGAAGGACAGCTTCACAGAGGTAGACACTGAGCTGCGACCAGTGCTGAGAACCGGCCGTGCAGGCAGGTAGGCAGAGGGGGCGACAGGGGCAAAGACACAGAGGCCCAAGCAGCGCTTCCAAGGAGCAGGTGATGCGGGTTTCCTTGAGCTGAAGGTGCGGCGCGGACAGTGGCAGGATGAGCTAGACAAGCAGGTGTCTATCAGATCCTCAAGAGCCTTTCCATCATTCGTCCGTCTATTCAATGCACCCCTACGGAGCGCTTACTATGCGCCAGGCACCAGGCTAAGCGCTGGGATTATAACAAGGAACAATGGAGACAAATCCTGGCTCTCAAAGAGCTTACATTCTAAGGTAGACAGACAAAAAAACGTCAACAAGTAAAATACAGGTTTAAAAGACTTCTACAAAGGAAATGAACAGAGTGCCGAGGCAGAAAATAGAGTATTGGGGGTATTTATAAAGTGGAGGGTAGTTAGGGTTATCAGCAAATGACTCTTGGAAGTGACATAAAATGACACCTGCAGAGCCCGTCACGACACACCAGGAGCTGTGCTAACACGTGACAAACAGCATTTCATTTAGTCCTCACGACGACTCTATGAGGTAGGTATGATTACTATTTCACTGAGGAGGAACAGGCTCAAAGACATTGGGTAAACCTGACAAGTCACACAAATAGCAAAAGGAGGGTTCAAACACAGGTGCTCTCCATTTCAAAGTGCTCACTAAGTGGGATTCTAAACCGCCCACACAAGACAAGGGAGGAATTTTGAGCAGGGAAACGGTGAGATACAGATGCTTCCAGGACCACTACTGATGCCTCCATGGAGGAGGAAAAGGACGGATGGAGGGCAAGGGGACAGGTGAAAAGCAGAAGGTGCCGAGTACAGAGGAGAGGCGAGGCTGCATGAAGGCGGCGGTGGGGGGAATGGGGAAGATACGTTTGTCTGTTTATTGATACACAGATGTGAGAAAGGTGGTCAGTAATGCTAACAGGACTGATGGGACGCTGGCGGCAAGGACAAGAGTGGCCTCTGGGATCACTCCTGGGCGTCTGCCGCGGGCAGCGGGATCAGATGGTCTGCCATCCCGAGTTAGGGAATGCAAGATGGTGGAAGGCTGGGGGGATGCGATGATGAATGTGTTTTTGGACATGCCCTGTGGCGCACTGCGAACACCTGGACTTATGGTTCTCAGCTGGACACCATGTAATGGCTTTCGAACCTTGTTCTCTACCTGAGCAACGCACAGAATAACAAAAATCAAAATTTTGTATGTGGGTACATCGTGGTTTTCCTCTGTATACAAAAGTGACTTATAAAAGCATGCATGTCTTGGTTGGGCTGCTTTGTGAAATAAATGCACGATGGCCAAGGTGAAGTTACCCCAAGCTTCATGACAAATGAAGACTCGTGGGCTTAGAGGACTCTGAGAAAAGCCTGCGGGCATCTGGTCTAACTAGTCATGATAGCTTTTAAAAAGAATCAATACTAACTTCCCACTGTCACCCCAACTGCGGAGTCAGAAGGGCCTAGGGCAGGCAGCCGCTGCCACTTGTCTTCTCAGAGTCTACCAGTATCTTTGCTTATTTGCCAGCAGAATTACTCTGAGGAAATTGGTGGCCTCAGGCCCAAAGATCAAAACTGAATGTGAATCAGGAGTTCCAAGAAGGTACCATCTATGCAGTTTGGCATAAGGTCCAGAGAAACAGCAGCTCAAACCTAGCCAGGCACACTGCTTTCACTATTTTCTTTTCTTTCCTCAGGAACTGGAAGGGTGCTGGAAATACTAATTTAAATACATATATATATATATGTGTGTATATATATACACACACAGGTGATATTTATAGGGAATTGGTCACATCATTGATCACATCATTTTGCATCTAATTTTAAAAGAACTCAGAGTTAAGAAGTGCATAAGCCCTCCCTATAGAAAGATATTATTTTTGCTCTTTTTTCCTCAACATGTAGTTAAATTTGCTTAGTTCCATTTCTTGGCATCAGATTACGTTGTTTTGCTTTTTAAAACACATTTCTTAATGCTGTGACAGTTTGAGCAATTAGATATCAAGGAATTTAAGAAGTAATAAAGTTAATGCTTGTGAGTTTCAACAGGGGAAAAAAAAATGTCAAGACTTTAGAGGCTGGGTAGTAACCAGCCAAGCGTTACACTCTGGTTCATTTAGCGAGTCTGCTCAGAATGCTGCCTCTCTCTGCAGAAAAGGGTCTTACCTGCACCTGTTAACTCTGTAAGCCAGCAGACACTCGAAAATACAAAATGTTCTCAAAAAACAGTCACGTACTTCCAGTAACATCTGAAGGGCAGGTGTGTACCTAACTCATGCCCGAGGGAAGAAAATGCCTTATTTTTATAGAAGTAACAAAAGTACTCGTCACAGGCAAGGGAAAATAAAAATTACCCACACTACATAACAACTTAGTATTCTGAGCACAATTCTCATGATATCCAGAGGCGTATTGCAAACGTACGAACTATTTCCCACCACCTTCATTTCAAACCTGAGGCCAGGGAAGACGGCTAAATGTGAATCAGAAATCCTAAGACGGGACTATGCATGGTATGTGCTCCTTAACAGAAAGAATTCCAATCAGTCTGTGAATATAATCATTTATTTGTCTTTACAGTGACGGTGGAAGAATGTACAGGTGTCCTCTTTCAATAAAGTATAAAAATCTGTTTATATACAGTGAAGTCACCATAAGCGCTCATTGGGAAATTTATTTGGTACTCCTGATCTGTTCATATGAAAATTGGGGGCGGAACAAGTATTTCATGGAAGTGCTACATTTCCAGCAGATTGCACCTGGCATCGAAAGCTCAGCTTCATTGTAAGGGTCCTGCTTGATATTACAAAGACTAATTTTAAGTCCTGGGACTCAAAATAAACATCATTTTTGAATAATAGATATATACATCAAAAATACATCTAAAAAGGCATTGGTTAGTGCTATTAAAAAGCTCTATGTGCTCAGGTACATTTTTTTCTTACAGGCAAAACCCAGTGGAAACGTTTTTGGTCAATTCTAGGAGTTTACTCTTGGGGGAAGTCGGTCGAAAGTTACCTGCAAGAAAACAAACAGACTTAGGTAATTCAATGATTTCTCAGGTGAGGTCAGCAAAACTTGAAAAGCAGTGAGAGACCAAATTTCATGTAGAATAGGATTTTTAAAGCCTTGATAGCATTTAGTTACAGCACTTTGTACATAAAAAGGACTCAACAGCTCCCCCATTGTTTCAATTTTTTTAATTCTGAAAGAATCATTTCATTTTCAAAGAAATCATATGGACCCCTTTGTATGCTTATGAAAATATTTTCTATCATTAAGTAAATCAGCATAAAATGGGAAATCACAGGGCATACAAATGAAAAAAAAAATCAAAAATGTAGCCAAATCCAAACATATTGAGAAAATTTAGGAAGATTTCTACTAACAATGATTTATTTCACCATAATTTATTTTACTTCAGAGAATTTATAGATAGAAACACAGTGAAGTCTTATTACTGCTTAACTTGGATGAATTATATTGTACAATTGCCAATTCAATTATTTATGTATTTGATACTCATTTCAATTGTAGCTTTTAATGCTTGTGAGTTTCAACAGGGGGAAAAAAAATGTCAAGACTTTAGAGGCTGGGTAGTAACCAGCCAAGCGTTACACTCTGGTTCATTTAGCGAGTCTGCTCAGAATGCTGCCTCTCTCTGCAGAAAAGGGTCTTACCTGCACCTGTTAACTCTGTAAGCCAGCAGACACTCGAAAATACAAAATGTTCTCAAAAAACAGTCACGTACTTCCAGTAACATCTGAAGGGCAGGTGTGTACCTAACTCATGCCCGAGGGAAGAAAATGCCTTATTTTTATAGAAGTAACAAAAGTACTCGTCACAGGCAAGGGAAAATAAAAATTACCCACACTACATAACAACTTAGTATTCTGAGCACAATTCTCATGATATCCAGAGGCGTATTGCAAACGTACGAACTATTTCCCACCACCTTCATTTCAAACCTGAGGCCCAGGGAAGACGGCTAAATGTGAATCAGAAATCCTAAGACGGGACTATGCATGGTATGTGCTCCTTAACAGAAAGAATTCCAATCAGTCTGTGAATATAATCATTTATTTGTCTTTACAGTGACGGTGGAAGAATGTACAGGTGTCCTCTTTCAATAAAGTATAAAAATCTGTTTATATACAGTGAAGTCACCATAAGCGCTCATTGGGAAATTTATTTGGTACTCCTGATCTGTTCATATGAAAATTGGGGGCGGAACAAGTATTTCATGGAAGTGCTACATTTCCAGCAGATTGCACCTGGCATCGAAAGCTCAGCTTCATTGTAAGGGTCCTGCTTGATATTACAAAGACTAATTTTAAGTCCTGGGACTCAAAATAAACATCATTTTTGAATAATAGATATATACATCAAAAATACATCTAAAAAGGCATTGGTTAGTGCTATTAAAAAGCTCTATGTGCTCAGGTACATTTTTTTCTTACAGGCAAAACCCAGTGGAAACGTTTTTGGTCAATTCTAGGAGTTTACTCTTGGGGGAAGTCGGTCGAAAGTTACCTGCAAGAAAACAAACAGACTTAGGTAATTCAATGATTTCTCAGGTGAGGTCAGCAAAACTTGAAAAGCAGTGAGAGACCAAATTTCATGTAGAATAGGATTTTTAAAGCCTTGATAGCATTTAGTTACAGCACTTTGTACATAAAAAGGACTCAACAGCTCCCCCATTGTTTCAATTTTTTTAATTCTGAAAGAATCATTTCATTTTCAAAGAAATCATATGGACCCCTTTGTATGCTTATGAAAATATTTTCTATCATTAAGTAAATCAGCATAAAATGGGAAATCACAGGGCATACAAATGAAAAAAAAAATCAAAAATGTAGCCAAATCCAAACATATTGAGAAAATTTAGGAAGATTTCTACTAACAATGATTTATTTCACCATAATTTATTTTACTTCAGAGAATTTATAGATAGAAACACAGTGAAGTCTTATTACTGCTTAACTTGGATGAATTACATTGTACAATTGCCAATTCAATTATTTATGTATTTGATACTCATTTCAATTGTAGCTTTAAATCTTAACACTTTTTGTTTTTATAGTTATCTTCTTGCAATCACTCCTAAAATGTTCAGCAACCTGGGCCCTCTTCTTGAGTGTAAAATCTTGGTAACACACCAAACCTCAACCTGTTATTGAGGGGGGGTTGCGTGCATGTGTGTATGCATGTGTGCACATGTGTGTGTGTGTGTGCACGTGGGTGCACATGTGTGCGTGCGTGTGTGTGCACCCATGTGTGCATGCCTGTGCATGTGTGTACATGTGTGTGCACCCATGTGCGTGTGTGAGTGCGTGTGTGCACACCCATGTGCGTGCATGTGCATTCTGTGCATGCGTGTGTGCATGTGTGTGCGTGCATGTGTGTGTGTGTGTGTGTGGTAGCGATGGTGTAGTCGCAAGCTGTGTCCATCTCTTGCAACCCATGGACTTTGTATGTGGGTATAAAACAAATGAAGGTCCATCCTGCTAAGGACCATTAGAAAGACCAGCCCTGTCATAATGAAATGAACATATCTAAACAGAACTGCATGGTACAGAGTCCTGCATGTTACCAGGCATTTGAACTTGGCCATGCCCCACCTTTAGTCAAGCTACGTCCTACCTATTCCACAGTTAACTATGAACCCCTAATAAAGACAGGCTGTGCTCTGGTTTATTAAACACTCTAGGTGTACGTGGGGCTAAATTAATGATTTAGGTAAATTTAGTTTTCATAATTAAGATGTACTTCTAAATGTTCTATAACCCAAAAGTCTAGTGGCCTGGTCTAGTAATGCCAGTCTCAAGTTTAGAATACGATATATATAATACCAATTTCTCCCTACCCAACATGCTGAAGTGTTGGCTACTTTTTAAATATATATTAATACTTTGATCTCTCAACATTAATTAGTTTGTTTTCCATGTTAACCACCTTTGTGCCAGGCAATGAGCAATGCTGGCCTTTATGTGAGCCAAGTACCTAGTCCCTACAACACAAGGTCGCTTACAAGAACCAGGGGGCTGCCTTGAAGTCAACTGGCAAAGTAATCTGCATAGTAGGCAAAAGTCTAGTAAAACCTCAACGACACGACTCTTGATTTTTCCTACATTGTTTTAGGGGAAAAGTCTGGAAAACAATTAAAAGCTCTGAAGAAGAGGGCTTTCTTACAATCAGTTCTCAGATTTCCACACGCACTGCACTGAAGTCTTTTGACCAAAAAAATACACTTTCAGACCCCCTGAGAGACTTAACACATATGAAGTGTGCTCATCACAGTCCAGAAAACACACTCGTGTTGGAACGGCACACAAGATTCAGCGTCAACATATCCTGTCCTCGATATGGAAACCAAAAGAAAGCTACTTAAAATAGCACCAAACTGGATTTAAATGGTTCTGCACGGTCAGGAGACGGTGCGGCCAGAGGTCGCTGCTGCCGCTGACCATGTTAATGTGAAAAGTTGTAATTATTACCTGATTTTGTGCCACTGTAGCGTAAGCCACTCTGAATTAAGACAAAAGCACTGATGGGAAGGAAAGACTGAGTGAACGATGAAATCCTCCTCCCAGCCTGTGACACCTCCTGTCTGCCCCTGTACCAAACAGGGGCCCTGCCCATCCACGCGGCGGGCTCCCGTATAAAACCTGGGCTCAGTCATCCGTCCTACTCTCCCACCCTCCTATCAGTCAGCCGCCCGGTCAAGTCGATTCTACCTCCAAATACATCTCAGACTGGCTTTTCCATTTCTCTCTGCATCCACAACACCAAGACCCTCATGAAGCCACCGTCACTTCTTGCTAAGCTGCAGCAGACTCCTAGCTTGGTCTCCCTGCATCAAGTCTGTGCTAGAGAGATCAGGAAAGGAGGGGAAAGGGAGGGGTTTTTGCCTACTCTGCGACCATACTTTTATGTTGGTGACAACAGACCCCTTTACCCCAGAAAGCGACTGTGGCGGAGGCGACGGCTGCCTTGTCTCCTGCAACGCCTCTCTCCCTGGCAGAGTCCTTTCCTTCCTCCGCTGCTTTGCTCCAGTGACACCTTGGAGCCCAGATCCCTTGCAAGCAGCCACAGGGCTGTGAACATTTTCATGTCCTTAAATACAAAGGGGGGCCAACAACAGCAGGCGCACAGGATATGCAGTGGAGAAGGCTCTGCAGGCGCCGCTGCAGCTGGCTGCAAGGGCACGAGCAAGGAAACGAAGGCCCCGCCTTGCCACGCGTGCCGGCGCTGCTTTACCTGAGGCCCATCTTAGGTGTCATCTCCACTGTCCATTTCGAGGTCCATGGCCTCCGCGTCAGCAGCTCGTGACAAGATGTCTGCCATCAGTGCCTCTTCCAGCTTCTTCCGTACTTGCTGTACTCGCTCTCCTGTTTCCTTTGTAAAAACAGAGTAAAAAGACAACAACAATTTGGCCGGTGTTGGAACAACGATGCTGTTGATGATGTGGTTTATCTTTACTCCAAAGTCAGGAAAATTCCTCAGAAACACACACTTCCTTCTCCTTAGACTTTGCAAAAGTGACCTCTAACCCTCACAAAAACCCGGTCTCGTGGGAGATGAGCTTTGCCCCAAAAGGGGGACATTCAGACAGGCAGCGAAACCCTCATCTGACAGACAATTCCAGCAGGAGGAGGTTTACTTCAGGGACCTTTCCTTCAACTTCAAAAACTTCAAGTATGTGAAAGTTCAGGGTTATTCCTGTAAGGGAAAATGGGAAATAAAAGTGGGAAGTGATATCGGAAAATAGGAAGGAAAAGCGATGTGCTGGGTGAAGCACTGAGAAGGACGGAGGAGGTGGAGGAGAGATGGGCCGGTTCAGCCGCCGCCTCTGGAGGCATTGGGGAGGGTAGTCGGAGCTCTCCCCGGGGTCCGCAGCCTGCTGACCGTGGGCCGTCACGACGGTGCCAAAAGCCACGACCCTGCGCACGGAGGGCAGAGGAGGAGCGGACCCTGGAGCTGAGCTGAGCCGAGTAAGAGAGGAACATGCAAGGTCCTCTGGGTCCTGGGGACTCTCAAGGAACCTCCAAAGTGGGAGTTAAAAATACCAAGTCACACAAAAGAGGCAGAACCGTGACGTGAAAAATGGAGCACACCACTGGTACCACATTTCATCCTTAAAAAGCAGGAAAAAAAGAAATGGAGAACAGCTCCCTGACAGAGTAAGAGAGAGATTCCTAAAACAGTTCCAGCAAACCAAGACGGCAGATAGAAATTCGCCTCCAGAACCCAGCGGGGAGGCAATGGTGGAAGCAACAAGAGAGAAGGGACAAGCGGGGAAGTAAAAGGCTTAGAAAAGAAGCAAGAAAGGAACAGAGGCAAAGGCCCAGCTGGGAGGGCGAGCCTTGACCAGGAACAGGACGAGTCGCCTCCAGAGGCCGCAGGAAAGCCGGTGGGACGGGTGCAGACTGGAGGGGAAGCAGCCTCGGGAGAGGAAGAGACGCAGCGGGGGATCCTGAGGGCTCTGCTGAAGGGAGAAGCGCCAGTTTCTCCATCCATCGCTGAGGAAGACACATCGCGGTACTGCCCCAAACCGGGGCAAGCAGAAGGGCAGAGGCGCGATGTTCCAGAAGACTCCACCAAGATGCCTGAGGCGTTCGCCCCCGGGTCCTCAACCAGCCGTGAAGCCACGTCTGCTAGTCTAGTCTCCACTTCTGTTACCTCATTAGTCTATGTCCAAGGGAAGCGAAATTAACATATGTTGTGTGACCACAAAAACTTCAGATGTCATCTTTACCAAACCATAAAACAGCACAGAGAGATCAAAGGTTTAGACTTCCACCTTTTAAATGAATTTTTGAAAAGAGAGGAGCAGCCACTGAGTCAAGCCCTGTAGCCTCCATCATATTCACAGAAACTAGAGTTGAACAGATTTTTTTTTCCTTTTTTAGAGATGTTTTGATCTCTGGTAGCTCAGATGGTAAAGAACCTGCCTGCAATGCAAGAGACTCACATTCGCTCCCTGGGTTGGGAAGATGCCCTGGAGAAGGGAACAGGTAGCCACTCCAGGATTCTTACCTGGAAAATTTCAGGGACAGAGGAGCCTGACCGGCTACAGTCCATGGGGTCGCAAAGAGTTGGACACAACTGAGCATCTACCTCTTTCGTTTTTAAAGCCTTTATTGCAACTGTTACAGTACTGTTTCTGTCCTATGTTTTGGCCCTGAGGCACGTGGGATCTCAGCTCTTGGACTAGGGATCAAACCCGCACTCCTTGCGTTGGAAGGTGAAGACATAACCACTGCATCTCCAGGGGAGTCCTTGGAGTTCAACAGATTTTCACACAGTGGAGCAGAGTCATGAGAAACAGGATGTTTATTTCTCACAGCTAGTCTTACGGCTGGCTCAGTAACTCCAGGCTTATGACGAAGGGCGCTCTCGGTCTCGGGCAGTCTCCCACGCCTCGTAACAGAGCATCTGCACAGCTCCCCTAGCTTCGTCCCATCAGGAAGATGAAGAAAACGGGAGGAATGGCGCTTCTGGCTGGAGAAGTGTACCTGGAAACCTGACACTGGCCACCGCTCCTCTGCCGTCTTGAGCGCTGCCTCCCACGTTCATGAAAACCGAAAGCAAAGCCTCTGCCGGATGTGGCAAGCAGCATTCTAACACAGCCCCAGGATGTCCCCACAAGCCCCTGGTCACATCCCAGGCAGAATTCTCTCCCCTTAAGGGCAGCAAGGACTTAGGGACACGTGATGGGATGTCATTCTATGATCAGGTTACTAATAGCTGACCCTGAGTTAATCGAAAGAGATTATCATACAGGGCCTGACCTAATAAGAAAGAGGCGGCTTTAAAAGGGGCTGGGCTCTTCTAGAAAGCAGCGGGAGACGACTGTGAAGGGATCCACGGGGCAAGGAGCTGCTGGCAGCTTCAAACTGCGACTGAGAACAGCCCGATCCCACAGCCAACAAGGGCAGAGGGGCTTCCTCCCTACTAGAAAGACACGAACTCTGCAATAAGCTTAGGCGGAGCCCGGGCTCCAGACACTCAGATTGCAGCTGTGTAAGACCCAGGGCAGGGAGTCCAGTCATGCCCGCCCGGACTTCTGACCCACAGAACTGAGTTACGAACAGCTATTGCTTTAAACGGTGAGGTTTCTGAGAACTTATCACTGGGTATCAGAAAACAAATACGCCTGTGAAGGAAAATAGTTATCAAGGTGACAAAAAAAAAAAAACGTGCTCAATCAATGTTGAGATCCTTAGTTGAAGGTTTAACATAAACACATTATTGGAGACACAACTGGAGAAAAGGTGATGATTCCATCTGCGGCCGTTTATTTTGAATATGTACTAACTAGAGAAGAAATGTTTAGCTTGATGATTTGTTATGACAATGCGATCAAATGGACAATCCGTCAGATGAGTTTACCCTAAAAGAAAAGCATCCAGATCCAGCCTGGCCTGAGCAGTATACTTGAAAACCTGACACTGGCCACCGCGTCTCTTCTGTCTTGAGAGAGGCTTCCCACATTTATGAAAACCGAGTAAAGCCTCTGCCGGATGTGGTAAGCAGGATTCTAACACAGCCCCAAGATGTTCCCATGGGCCCCTGTCCTCAGAGGACCTCAGTCAAACCCACAAGGACCTAGTAGGACCTGGGCTGATGAACTGGGACAGAGGGGAGCTAGCCTCCTGAGTAATTTCCTTCCTCAAGGGTAGGAACAGTCCAAAGAGCAAGCTGATTCCTTTCCTTGATTTCACACTTAAAAAAAAAAAAGAGAATAATAACACTGATCATAAATTCTACATCATCAAGGCATCCAAATGCAACTGTGAACCACTCTACATCTTTGCAAAAGGAACTACTTTAAAATCCAGGATAGGCTTTCCAATTATAAACCTGGCTAGTCGTAGGCATTTAGCAACAGTCTCATACCAACCTTCATGGAATTAGAAAAAAGCAAAAAAAAAAAAAAATGTAATACACATATTTTTTAATTCAAAAGTGTCATCTGCTGGCTTGGTCTAGGAATAGTAAAGCTTTCAGGTTTACATTCAGGGGACAGAAATAATGAAGTATGCATCCTATCCTATTCTTAAAGGAAATACAGTGTAGTACACAATCCCTCTGGGCTTCCCTGTGGCTCCATGGTAGAGATCCACTTGCAGTGCAGGAGACAGCCTGCAATGCAGGGGACGCAGGTTTGATCCCAGGGTTGGGATGTTCCTCTGGAGAAGGACGCGGTAACCATTCCAGTGTTCTTGCCTGAAGAATCCCATGGACAGAGGAGCCTGGCCAGCTAAAGTCCATGGGATCACAAGAGTTGGACACGACTTAGCGACTGAACCACCACCACAATACAATCATTCTAAAGAATATTACTGAAATCCATAAATCCCATGTAAGAATTTCTTTGTGGTTTTAGTATCTGGAATAGTTTTGTTTCTCCTGAGCAATGGCTTGCTTATACTCCTTGAGCATTATCTGAGAGATATGGCTTCCCTTTATAATCTGCTGCTATAAACCTAATTCGTGGCCCAGCCGTACAAAGAGTAAAAGATGTTAATAGATGCAGCTTGTGTCTGCTTCTCATTCCCGGCTCTGTTTTATATAAAAGCTTTATCTTGTGCTTTGTCTTTCTTCTCGTTTGCTTCTCTTCTGGCTTCACTCGATGTATGTAATGCATGCCTCACTGTGTGTGTGTGTGTGTGTGTGTGTGTGTGTGTGTGTCTCTTCAGAGCCACCTTAAACCTTTACTTGAAACAAAGTTAAGGAGAGATAAATAAATCTCTAAATTGAGTTTATGTGAGATCAATAAAATCAAGGTAAGTAAACTGAATTTTGAAAACACAACTGAACTCAAAGCAGCACAGCAATGATCTGCTACTGCAGACAGCAATCAGAACAGGCGTAACTGAATGCACGGACTCTTCAGAGCAGAAAGGCAGAACCCCAGATTGCACGAGAGACTGCACAACTCATGTGGAGAGAGTATGACTGCTCTGTCCTTTGGGGTTAATCAGGATACACCTTATACAATGCTACCTTTTCCAAGCATGCGTTTGTTTTAAACATCCTATAGCATCTGTTTTACACCAGCTTTGTAAAGAAGGTTCATCACTCACTAGGATGTGTCACTGAACCTAACAAGCAATAAACAACGGATCAAGTGTAGAAGACAAGGTTTCTGAAGTCGCATTCTGCTCTCACCTAATGTCTTCATCTGTGACGATGAAAGCCTTGCAGAGGGGCTGAGATGTGTTCAGCCAGACAGCGGGGTTCTTTTCCACAGCAGCGGAGACTTGCCCTGTGATGGGTGCAGAGCTCGTGTGCAAAGCGCTGGCGACAGCAGATAAGAGGGTCTCATCGTTACTACCCGGACCAACTCCTGTAATCAGAAACACGCGTCGGTTCCAGGACGTTTCTAGCTGTGCTGAGCAAAGCTTGTGGAGCCTGAAACAGCTGATTATCTTATATTCATCTGAGATCAGCTATTTAAAACTGACACAAGCCAAAGCAGCAAAAGGTAACGGCACATTTACTTAGTTATCAACCATCAAGGACACAGTAACCCAATACGTGAGTATTTTAATACAACTTCAACAGAATTTAAAAATACATTTCCAAGGTATTAAACTTCTTTAAAAGTTGGCTCCATTTCCTCATGCAAGGTCAATTATTCTTAAGATCTAAGTCTCTTCTAAAGGCATCTTACACTCAAATATCCCTATGAATGTGTCCCTAGGGTCCTGGAATCGTTTCCCCCATAGCTTGCCATGTCTCAACACTTCTTCTTGTGCAGGGATTTCAAAGACAAAGCCAATGCAAGTGGGCTGTATCTACACCTTTAACAGCTTTTCCACTAACAGAATATCCACATGAACAGGATTAATAACTGTACACCTTGACTGCACATTAGGAAACTGGAACCATGGCTACATTTAAGTGCACTGCTTATAGTCCTAAACTTGTTAGACCAGTTAAAGCGATAATTTCCAAGAGCACAGAAGGATGAGACACTACTCTAACCATGAATTATGAGGATTTTTGAGCAACCCGCAATGTATCGAGATTTGGAAGCCAAAGCTGTGACACTCGAAAACTAACGCTTCTCGGGAACTTGGAGTGAACGTGCGACACCAGGAGGCGCGCCAGCAGCCGAGCTCTCCCCCCGGGCCCGCTCGCTCCTGCTACTGGACCCGTGGCGTCTGAGGCTTGCAGCAGCAGGTCGCGGAGGGAGAGACAGGATCAGAGATGCTGGCTGCTCTTTTGAAAAGAGGAAGGGAGAAAAAAGCAAATGCTGGGGCTTCAAGCAGGGAGCTGCGGATGGTCTGCCACTTAGGCTGCATTTGGGTCTAAACACAGAACATGGGTTAATTTACAGGACGAGCCTAATGAACCTCAAGCCAAAAGATACACGCAGAAAAAAAAAACAACTCAGGTAAGACACTGCCCGGAAGCGTCCTGCAACCTACAAAGCGTTTCAGGCACACTGCCTCTGGGTTTACTAAAACCCAAGGGGAGCATCACCCGGCGAGGCAAACAGTCCCCACAGCAAAGACCTGTCACCCTCCTCACATCTGCCTCCACTGCCTCCGACACAGAGCCTGGCACACAGCAGGGACTGCTCAGCTGAACTCAGAGAATACCTTGAAGACCTTTAGGGAGTTCCATGGTTTTTATAATTTGTTCTGTTACATCTGATGCACTAAGTCCTTGTAGCCTCTTCTCCCAGAAAAGCTGTAAGGCAAAACATCACTGTTAATAGATACATTCTCGGGACAAGAAAGTAGCGCATCGATGCTGCTGAATAAGAAACTGAAATCATATCAGTAGTTCCCTAATGTCCCCATTTTTTTTTCCCTTACAAAAAGCTAAATGATACTTCAAACATGAATTCAACGCATCATAATTCTTTCAAGTTATATGACTCAAAAAACTTTGCTTTGTCATTCTAGGCAGACTATTCACTTGTTACATGTAATAGATTGTTATGTGCTATGCACGAGATACAGTCCTAAAGAGATAACAGTCCTTTGGAAGACATAAGGTACCTTCCAAAGAGTATTAACTTGAGTTCTTCAAAGTTTCCTCTGGCATGAAAATTTAATGTTACAATTGATCAGGAAAAGGAAAAACTGTATTATGTAATACCTCCTTATCCAAGAGCATTAGGGAAAGAATTTCTCCACCTATGTGATTTTTCTAAGACACAGAAGTTTAGCCCTTTGGCCTTACTTTAAGGGGAACAAATGCCATTTTTTAAGGAAATTTTCTAAAATGTTTTGCATACTTCCCTGCTTTGTAAACAGGATGCCACATTCATGAGTGCCTCTCCTTCCGTGGTACAGAGCCTGGGTCTCCTCAGTCACTAGGTGGCCCCAGGGTATCATTCCGGCATCAGTGAGCACGCTCAAGACTCTTCCTACCCCATGGGTCTAGCGAGATATGCAACTGCTTATTCATACACTGAACAGTCCAGGACAGTCCTGCTGCTTGATTTTAAATCCTTTCTACACTTAATTCTCTCTCCGAGTCGGCAACTGTGTGCGTGCTTGCTAAATCACTTCAGCTGTGTCCTTCGCTTTGCAACCCTATCTGTAGCTTGCCAGGCTCCTCTGTCCAAAGGTCTCTCTAGGCAAGAATACTGGAGAGCGTTGCCATACCCTTCTCCAGGGAATCTTCCCAACCCAGGGATAGAACTTGCATCTCTTATGTCTCCTGAATTGGCAGACGAACTCTTTACTGGGGAAGCCCAGTTGGGTGTTACCTGTCATTAATGTCATTCATCCATATGAATGTATTTACTGAGCTCCTACGATGCGCTGTGTTCGGCCTGTGAGTGCAACAGTAGGTAAGATAGTGTCTTTGGCCTCAGGCCTCATTTCTTTTCTACTCTGTTTCATATTTACTGCAGTCCAAAAAGCAGATAAAGGAATTCCTTAGAAATCTGATAAATCTGTCTTTAATCCTGGATACCCGGGGGCCTGTCATATAGTAAATATTGAAAAAAATATTTTTGTGAATGACTGATGTGGGAATAAATGGGCTCAGAATCAGGATCCTGAGGGACACATGCACCCAAGTTTAAACCCCAGCTATAGACATGACCTTGGACAAGTTCTATAACCTCAGATGTTCAATGTCCTCTGTGGACAAGACTGTGGAGATTAAATGAAGCAATATATACAAACACCTATCACACCGTAGGCATAAGGCTTATTGTTTAACAGATTTTTGAGCACTCTGAGGGCTTCCAAGCTTATGTTCTAACTTCTGAATATATGACAAGTGACAAATAACATCTTTCCAGACAAATGAGAAGATACAGTAAAATAATTCTATTTATGGCAGAACAGTAATAGCTTAGATTATATAATAACCACAGGGCTAGCACCAAGAGTAACTTCTTTACTGTCCTTTTAAGACCTTTAGTATATGCTAACATTCCATATACCTCCATATAAATTATATCAGCAGCAGCAGATGTAGTCAACATGTATGAGGACATGAATACATTAACCATTAACCATCATGAGGGAGAAGTAGTTAGTTCTTCTAAGTACTAGCTAATGAATGGGATAAATGTCCTAAGAAAGTCTGCCTACTTTTCTGGGGAAATAACAATCCTCTATGCTTTGAATATCACAACTATAGGGGGAAAAAAACCAATAAAAATTAAAATGCAGTTAATTCCTAATGAAAAAGTGAAGAGAAAACGAGTCAGTGAATATGAGATTAGTGTTTTATATTATATAATTTTATAATTATATAAATTCTAATTTTAAAATTATATATATAGCTTAGTTTGTAAAATAAATCAACACTACCAAAAACATTATGAAAACTACATACAGAGATAATTACTAATAAATTACATCTAAAAATATCCCAATTCTAGATATCAAAAGTTAAATTTTTTACCTTCTATAATTTTTAATGTTTAAATTTCCATTATTTTGAAGGAAAACACAAATTTAGAATGAAAAACTTTGCAAAATAAATCTTGGCTTGACAAAAAAGTATTCAGCTCTAGATTATAGGTCCTGGAATCACCACACATCATCAGATAGCCCTCAACAGAATCTGGAGTTGAGCCTGACAGGTTGATGACCTCTCTGTAAATGAAGCGCTTACACCGTGAAAACGGAGGCACATGTCTTTCTGAATGTGTAAGTGTGCGTGTGCGTCCTTCTTCCACCCACCCCCACCCCACCCCCTGCTCCCTGGCAAGTGGGAAAGGTCAGAGCAGGAAACGAGGTTAGTTTGAGAAAAGAAACCATTTAACTTGAGAAAGGAAACCATTTAACGGCCGGTCGCCACTGCCCTCCCTCGCCATCCTTCCCGCCAGGCATTCGGCGCCTCCACGCCCAGTAGGGGAGCCGCACTTCAGTTCACGTTTCACTGTGTCCCTAACCCACCTGCTCCACACCTATCTTCTCAGGTCCCTATTTGCTCTGTTCTGGAAAGAAGGGGTTCTTCCCACTTTAAATGTGTAGGACTTGTATCAAGCAGGCATTATGCCAAGTGAAGGAAGCCAGTCTTTTACATACTGTATGAATGAATTTGTACGAAAAAGAAGAAAACCCTACGGGTGGTTGCCAGGAATCAGGGGTGGAGGGAAGATCCCACTGCAAGGGGTCAGCACAAGGGGATTCCTTGGGGGTGCTGGAACTGTACTTTGTCTTTTTTCCCCATAAATACAAACTTTATCCAGCTGATATAATTACCGTTTTTTGTTTTTCCAAGCAAACTGGTCAAAGACAATCAATTTGTACTGTCTCCCAGGCCCATTTCAACTTTATTATCCCACCCCCTATTCCATGGATTTCCACTACATTTACTCTAAAGGTTAGTCAGCTCCTCTCACCAAATGCAGTGACCTTTCCTGACTGGTCACTTTACAAGCCTGAATGTACGGGAGAGATTCAGGGAAAGG
>SJYC01132481.1:0-12202 GCA_006408675.1 Madoqua kirkii
TACAATTGAGTTCTCTTTAATTTAAAAAGATATTAATTCTTTAAAAAGAAAACAAGAAACAAGCCTTCAACTATACATTATATAATTTAAAAGTTCAGTTCCACTTACCTCTTGTCATGGTTGGACTAAACAGTCCCAGTACTGACATGCTAGAATAGGAGATTAGGTCTTTATATAATTCCCCATTTAAATATTCTTCTGCTTCTTGGATAGACGTAATGTTCACTGGGCATGAAATCCTGTTGCTGGATGAATATTTATAGTCAAAACTAATTTTTTAAAATACTTCTCAACTTGTAAAATAAATAAATATATATATATATACTGAACTTAGTATATTCCATAGGATAAACATCTGACAAAAAAAGACAACACTATCCTAAACAAACAAAAAAATCAGTCTCATTAAATAAAATTTCTATCTCCCCAAAAGTGATAAAAAGTAACAGAGAGACTCTTCTCATCAGCGTTCATACTTCCTTAACCTATCCAAGGTGTGTCAAATAAGTAAGGGAATTAGGAGTTGAATAGATCTAAAACTTAAAAAATCTTAGAGTGAAGCTGAACTTACAGTTGAATAAATTTTAAGAGGTCTTCAGTTCCCAGCATTCCAGTGTAAGATACCGGGTTCTGGCCTTCCTTGTACATCTTTACAACAGGAAATTCAGTAACATTTTGCTTGGTACACACACGAGACCAATCTGCACAGTTTACTCTAGCAAGCAGCATAGTGGATGTGCCTAATAAAAAGAAAATGCACATTTTTATAAATGTTAATGTAGAAAACTCAGTTGTTGAGAACTGTTAATGTCTTTATATCCCGTTCTTATTTCAACTTCTCGGCAGCATGACACACTCCTGGTGCACTCTCTTCCCTTGGTTCTTTGCAGCACCTCCTCCCGTTGGCTCCAACCTCTCCCCAGCTGCCTCCTTTTGTTCCATTTTGCAGGCTCTTTGGCCAGTGGAGTCCGGAGTTCCCGCAAGGCTCAGTTCAAGTTGCTTTCTCTTCTTATTCTTTACTCTCTTTTAGACAATCTCAATAATCAACAACAATCTAATAAATCCTAATTTTATAGCTTGGCCCAGAATCCTCAAAGTTCCAGATCCATGTATCCATACTGCCTTCTCTAGATCCCTTTGAACAGAAACATCCTCAAACTCAAGACGTCCTAAAACCAAACATAGTTTCTCTCCTCTGAACAGTAGTGAACGCTGCCATCCTGTGCAGCTCTGAAAGCAAAGTATCACCTTTCACACCTCTTTGTTCCTAAACTCCGCAGGTCTTACATCATCAATCCGCATGCCTTCCAATTTTACCACCTAAATTTTGAGTACCTCTTATATCTGTCCCTTTCTCTTTACTGCCTCCATTCTAGTCATCATTTCTCCTAATTCATCTCCCAGAATTTAATGTTTCTACACTGAAGCTAGAGGTATCTTTTCAAAACTCAAATCTATTTTGATATCAGCCCACCTCTACCAGTTTTACCAGTCAGGTCTTTCCACTCTTCAGATCTCTGCATGTGTGACCATTTCAGAGAAGCTTCCATTGACATCTGGACCTACATCTGATTCTTATACTCCTAAAGGACCATGCTCTTTTCCCTACCTCATCATTGAATTATGTACTCATTTGTGTTGTTGTATGATTTGAGCTTCCTGAGAGCAGGGACTGTGTCTGGTTTCCTCATCACTGATTTTCCAGAATTTAGAGCAGTACTCGTACATGAATACCTTAAATATGTGTGTGAATATACTATCTAGGGCCTCCATGATATTCACCTAGGGTTTCTCTGATAGCTCAGATTCACTAACGGCTCAAGACAGTAAAGTGTCTGCCTAGAATGTGGGAGACCTGGGTTCAATCCCTGGATAGGAAAGATCCCCTGGAGAAGGAAATGGCAACCAACTCTAGTACTCTTGCTTGGAAAAGCCCATGGACAGAGGAGCCTGGTAGGCTATAGTACACAGGGTCGCAAAGAGTCGGACATGACTCAACAACTTCACTTCACTTCTCTGATAGCTCAGTTGGTAAAGAATGTGCCTGCAATGCAGGAGACCCCAGTTCGATTCCTGAGTTGGGAAGATCCTCTGGAGAAGGGATAGGTTATCCACTTCAGTATTCTTGGGTTTCCCTTGTGGCTCAGCTGGTAAAGAACCTGCCTACAATGTGGGAGACCTGGGTTTGATCCCTGGGTTGGGAAGATCCTCTGGAGAAGGGAAAGGCTACCCACTCCAGTATTCTGGCCTGGAGAATTCCACAGACTGTATAGTCGGACACGACTGAGCGACTTTCACTTTTCACTTTCACATACCCAACCTGTCTCAACAGTATAATTTCATACATATTTATTTAATCTAAATAATTTCTTTTCAGCCTGAGAAAACATATAGCAGAACCTCAAAGAGAAATTCCTACTTGTTCTATACTAATAATGTTGACCCTTGAAAAGCACTGTGCAGGCCCACTTATGGATCTGTTTCAATAGTAAATGCTACAATCCCACATGACCCAAGGTTGGATGAATCCATGGATGTGGAAACTTGGATACAGAGCAGACGTGTATGTTGCTGCTGCTGCTGCTAAGTCGCTTCAGTCGTGTCCAACTCTGTGAGACCCCAGAGACGGCAGCCCACCAGGCTCCCCTGTCCCTGGGGTTCTCCATGCAAGAACACTGGAGTGGGTTGCCATTTCCTTCTCCAATGCATGAAGGTGAAAAGTGAAAGTGAAAATGAAGTCATGTCTGACTCTTAGCGACCTCATGGACTGCAGCCTACCAGGCTCCTCCGTCCATGGGATTTTCCAGGCAAGAGGATTGGAGGGGGTGCCATTGCCTTCTCCAGCAAATGTGCACACAGAGGGCCAAACCTGTTATATTTGGATTTTCTCCTGCATGGAAAGTCAATGCCCCTAATCCCTGCGTTGTCTAAGTCAACTGTATATGCAAAGTTCTCCAGTTCTCCAAATATATAGTTAGGTGCAGAGATATCAAAAACCAAATAACAAAGTACCATACAACTCAGCTAATGAAAGAAAAGAAGAAAATCTCATAAAAGGAAATTTTAATATAGTATTAGATCAAAGAAGGAATCTTTGTATATCAATTTAATCCTAAATTCTAAATTAGGATGTAACCTACCCATATGACTAAAATTGCAAAATGCAATATTTTAATATTTTATCATCAAAAGTTTTAATACTAAAAATCCATCCTTACATTATGATCCTAGATTCTATCTCACAGGGTCTAGTCTGTCTTATAAACCTGCTACCGAGAACAATATCTATTACGTATTATGTATCCAATAAAAATTTGTGAAATGTACCCTGATATTTCTTCATGAACAAATTTTCAGTGTTTATATTAGAGTATGTTAATACCTGAATATTATATGAGCATACAAAGATAAATCTTTATTCCTTCTAGGCTTAGATCTACTCTATAAAGTTCTCTCCTCTTTTATTTTAGTCATTTAGTCAATAAATATCCAGTGGTGCACGTATTGGTGCCTGTTCAGATGGAGTATCATACTATGTATTGCCACCGAAGGATGGGACATGGTGTCATAATAAATGTAGTTCTCTCCCTTCAATAAGCATCCTCAGTGGGTCTACCACTGCTTAAAATGTCCCAGCAGTCCAAGCTGAAAACTTTGATGTTATCTTTAAAACCGAAAAAAAGAATATTGATATATATTATTAAAAAATGATCATCAGGCTACTTATACTGAAGTTATCACATTTTAATTTTCTTTGCTATAAAATGGTTTCAATACTTAGTCATGTTTCAAGTAGAGTAGTCTAGTGTTCTAAGATTACTGTAGTACTACACTCCACATATTTTAACAACACAGCAATTTCAAATAAGGGTCCTAATGTAAAAGAAAAACAAAAACAAACATTTGCTGCCACCTTGTGACTGAGTATAAAATATTCCTCATCCTCTTGGACTAAGAGATAAAAAGTGGTTTTTTCCCAAAACAACTAAAGATTATACAACTAAACACCCAAAGTATTACAATATTGTCCTAGTTTATAAAATTATAGTATAGGCTTTACCATAGACACAAAACATTATTGTTACCTACATATATTTCTATATGAAGCCCCATGAACTTCCAAAATAATCCACCTAGCTGATACCTAATTACTAAAAGAATTGTTATTCATAAAGAACATACTAATTGAAAAAAGAAATCAAGTCTTTAGGTTGGTTAATCTGCTTTTTTATTCTACAAACACATACAACTCAGAGTCCTTGCACTGAGGGGTCAGGTCTTTATTTGGTCATTAATAGAGAAGAAAGTAAGAGAACTTCCTTCCATTTTCATTTGGTATCTAGCCAAATGGGCTGGGGAGTGGGGATAATTCTAGTATTCAGGAGCATTATCCAATTACTATTTTACTATGGTTTATATTTTCCTACTTTTTCTTTCTTCTAATCATTTACCAGTAAGGCTGGAAAACCTAAGAGAAGAAACTTAAATCAGTCTGTAGATTGCAACCATAAAGGAGAACTAGAGAGTGACAAGATTTGCTTTAAAAAAAAATTAGGGATCATATTATCTACAGACTTAATCCTCCCTTCACTTGGGGAATGAAATAATCAAACGATGGATCAAATGTAGTTTGGAAATGAGTGGAAGAGAAATGGATCAAAAATGAGTGTTTATATCTCTGATGCTTTTATTATTATAGAACATATTGTATTTAGGGTTGACTTTCTGGAATCAACTTCTTGAATTCACAAAAGCTCCATATATATATATATATATATATATACACACACACACACATATATATACATACACATACATACACACACACAAGTTGTATGCCAGTACACCTTTTCCATAAAATAAAACAAAATTTATGAAACTCTACTATATTTGCTAATTTATTTACTCAACAATTATTAAACACGAGATATTCTGTAATGTAAGACAATGCACTAAGTCCAATGAACTGAGTATAAGGCATACTTTCTTACCATAAGGAACTTTACTAAATATAAAAGAGGCTGTAAGCTAATGTCCCAAAAAACTAAATGGTGGATGCTTTCCTGGAGTAGCCAAGAAAAAGCCCATTTAGCCATAACAGCTTTTGACAAGAAAAACAGAGTAATAAGAAATCATATTAAAGATACAAAGCATGATATGGACTGTCTTATTCGAATGATTACAAAACATTATACTTACCTAATCCATTACTCTCTCTCTCTCTTACTAACACTAACAGGCCTCCTCATTCCTCCTTTTGTCTTTGCTGGGACGGTGGCATAGACATTTTGAGTTCACTGCTTGGATTACTGATTCTCTACCACTGAATCAGGTTTCATAGAATAGTTAAAATAAAAAGATTCTGGCTATTAAGAAATTCCCTACCCATGGAAAGCTAACTGTATAGCTTCAAGAACAATGGGATCTTAGAGCCTTCATTAGACTGTGAAACTATAGTTAATATTTAGCATATGTTTAATAATATTTAACAGTAACTGGCACATAGTAGGCACTCAGTAAATGTTTGCCAAATGACTGAATTCAGCCACAAAGTTTACTGGATTAAGTATAAAGCTATAAGACAGTTTAATGAAGACAATCAAAGGAAGTGCTCCTAACAGTTTTGAAACTCATGGTTCCTTAACTTATTAACTGTGGAGTATTAACTTATACTGAAGTTATCACTTTTTAATTTTCTTTGCTATAAAATGGTTTCAATACTTAATCATGTTTCAAGTGGAATAGTCTAATATTAAGTATTAACTTATTATGTTTGTTGTGGAGACACAAACATAATAATATGAAATTTTATGTGGTTTTCTACATCTTTAGCATGACACAATTTTACAAACAGCTATAGCTCAGAACCAGGAAAATAAACATGCCTACAACAGTGTAATACCTTTCAGTTTAACTGCCACATCGATATAGGACTGCAGAAATGCCATGGATACTGCTTGCCCTACATTAAAATAAAAAAGTAAATAGATATTACAGCATACATATTTCTAAAGCATCCATACTTAATATAATAACATATAGATTAATGGGGTATCTCAAAATTATTTTATACTAAGAAATATTCTAATATGCAGCACTCAGTGTTGTCCACACATTCAAGAGAGTTCCAAATACAACTAACTTTCTACATTCATATGGCAAGGAGTATAGTTAAATGGCAATTGTTTGAAGATAGAAGCAATATAATGCCTATAAACCTACAACAACTGTTAATCATTAGCTTAAATAACATTAAATAAAATAACATTAAATTAGCTTGAATAACAACAATTTTCCAAATTAGTAAGCTTAACACCTAGTTTAATCATAATCTTCAATTTATAAGTCCGATATATATAATTAGGGCTTCTCTGGTGGGTCACATGGTAAAGAATCTGTCTGCAATGCAGGAGGCTCAGATCCCCTGGAGAAGGGAACGGCAACCCACTCCAGTATTCTTGCCTGGAGAATCCCATAGACAGAAGTGCCTGGTGGGCTACAGTCTATGGGATTGCAAAGAGTCAGATATGACTGAACGACTAACACTTTGACTATACTATATATAATCAGTTTTACAACCCTAGAAACAGCTCTGAAGTAAATTGTTTAAAAGAGTGGGACATGTGAAAGCTATGTCATTTTACAATGTGTAATAAAAGAAGGGAAAAGTAAAATCTGCCTACTTTAAATGTCCTAATATGCAGTACAGTAGTCACCTCTAAAGGTTCATAATACTCACAGCCAGCATAGAAAAGCACTATGCTGTCAGAAGCCGTTACTGTCGCATGAAATGTCTCTTCCGTTAATTCCACAGTGAGTTCCAAAGGTAACTGTCTCTTCCTGTCTCTGTAAACAGTTTCTTCCACTTCATCATCTTGAATTTCTGCAATGTTTGAAGAGAAATTAATATATATATAAATGTATAACTTAAAATATTTAAGCTCTTCTCCCAGGCAAGCATATGAAAATTTGGCACTTCATAGAAACTCATGAATTCATACTATCTTAATATTTAAAATGCATGATATTTATAAAACTTTCCAGTTGTCTGGCTTCCTATCTTAAATGACTCCCAGATGCTTCCTGACCTAGAAATGATCAAGTTTTAGTTAATTCCAAAAGGAATTACTTACACTTGTCAAGAAATAATATATAAATATAAAAATAATAAACTTGTCAACAGATAACATTTGCTTCTAATCAATATATTAATTTATAACCTAAAATAGTCCTACCACACATGTTTGACAGTATTTCTTTAGCTTCTACTACATGGCAAGCACTATGATGGACACTAAAGAAAGTGGTAAGCAAAGCAGACACAGTCCCTGACCACACAGTTTCTATCTATGGAAAAATCAGTCAATAAACTCATCACTAAATAAATATATAATAATAAATGTGATCAGTTTAAGAAGAAAGGCAAAAGATACAGTGAGAGATTTTTAACAGGGAGATTTAAATTGGGCAATCCAAAGTCTACCAGATAATCAAGAAAAGAATGTTTTAGACAAAGAGAAAGAACAACATATGCAAACACTCGGGGACATAAAAGAGCTCAGCATACACTAGGCACTGAGGGAAGGCACATTTGACTAAAACGAAATAGACTGAAGGAATGACGTGAGAAAAGTCTAGGGTTTCTAGATCATGTGTGTATAAGTCACTCAGTTCAGTTCAGTCGCTCAGTCATGTCCAACTCTTTGCGACCCCATGAATCACAGCACGCCAGGCCTCCCTATCCATCACGAACTGCCAGAGTTCACTCAAACTCACGTCCATCGAGTTGGTGATGCCATCCAGCCATCTCATCCTCTGTCGTCCCCCTTTCCTCCTGCCCCCAATCCCTCTCAACACCAGAGTCTGCCAATGAGTCAACACTTGGCATGAGGTGGCCAAAGTACTGGAATTTCAGCTTTAGCATCATTCCCTCCAAAGAAATTCCAGGGCTGGTCTCCTTTAGAATAGACTGGTTGGATCTCCCTGCAGTTCAAGGGACTCTCAGGAGTCTTCTCCAACACCACAGTGCAAAAGCATCAATTCTTCGACGCTCAGCCTTTTTCACAGTCCAACTTTCACATCCATACATGACTACTGGAAAAACCATACCTTGACTAGATGGACCTTTGTTGGCAAAGTAATGTCTCTACATTTGAATATGCTATCTAGGTTGGTCATAACTTTTCTTCCAAAGAGTAAGCGTCTTCTAATTTCATGGCTACAGTCGCCATCTGCAGTGATTTTGGAGCCCCCCAAAATAAAGTCTGACACTGTTTCCATTATTTCCCCATCTATTTCCCATGAAGTGATGGGACCAGATGCCATGATCTTCGTTTTATGAATGCTGAGCTTTAAGCCAACTTTTTTACTCTCCTCTTTTACTTTCATCAAGAGGCTCTTTAGCCGCTCTTCACTTTCTGCCATAAGGGTGGTGTCATCTGCATATCTGAGGTTATTGATATTACTCCCGGCAATCTTGATTCCAGCTTGTGCTTTCTCCAGCCCAGTGTTTCTCAGGATGTACTCTGCATAGAAGTTAAATAAGCAGGGTGACAATATACAGCCTTGACGTACTCCTTTTCCTATTTGGAACCAGTTAGTCACTCAGTTCAGAGAAGGCAATGGCACCCACCCCAGTACTCTCTTGCCTGGAAAATCCTATGGATGGAGGAGCCTGGTAGGTTGCAGTCCATGGGGTCACTAAGAGTCGGACACGATTGAGTGACTTCACTTTCACTTTTCACTTTCATGCATTGGAGAAGGAAATGGCAACCCACTCCAGAGTTCTTGCCTGGAGAATCCCAGGAATAGTGGAGCCTGATGGGCTGCCATCTATGAGGTCGCACAGAGTTGGACACGACTGAAGCGACTTAGCAGCCGCAGCAGTCACTCAGTTGTGTTCAGTTCTTTACGACCCCATGGACTGTATGTACACTGCCAGGCTCCTCTGTCTATGGGATTCTCCAGGCAAGAATACAGGATTGGGTTGCCATTTCCTCCTCCAGGGGATCTTCCTGATCCAGGATTGAACCTGCATCTCTTATGTCTCCTTCTCCTGCATTGGCAAGCAGGTTCTTTACCACTAGTACCACATGGAAAGCCATAAGAGGCCATATAAACCAAGAAATTTTGATTTTATTCTATGTATATTGAGTTATGGGTAGATTCTGAATATGTAAAAATCGTTCCATTATCCACAATATATACAAATATTGAATCATTATGGTATATAACTAAAACTAATATAATGTTACATATCAATTAAATCTAAAAAAAAAACTTTTCATTAAGACAGACAGATCCACCCACCCATTCATTCATCTATCCATTAAAATATGTAGTAAACACATATACACACACATATTCTGAATTCACAAATGTCCTGTTGGAAGTTTGTACAGATCATATGGTAACACTGGAAGAATATCTAACTTGATTAGAGACAATTAAAGCTTCCTAGAAGTTGACACTAGCTGAACATTATTAAAAGAAAAATGAAACTTAAGGAGGCAGTAGAGGGATATGAGTAAAATGAACAGCATGTACAAAGCAACAGTGGCATGAAAAAGCATGATGAAGCTGGAAATCTGAATGTTGACTAAGCATCTGATATTAACAATTCTTATCCAAAATCACTGCAGATGGTGATTGCAGCCATGAAATTAAAAGACTCTTACTCCTTGGAAGGAAAGTTATGACCAACCTAGATAGCATATTCAAAAGCAGAGACATTACTTTGCCAACAAAGGTCCGTCTAGTCAAGGCTATGGTTTTTCCTGTGATCATGTATAGATGTGAAAGTTGGACTGTGGAGAAAGCTGAGTGCCGAAGAATTGATGCTTTTGAACTGTGCTGTTGGAGAAGACTCTTGAGAGTCCCTTGAGGAGATCCAACCAGTCCATTCTAAAGGAGATCAGTCCTGGGTGTTCTTTGGAAGTAATGATGCTAAAGCTGAAACTCCAGTACTTTGGCCACCTCATGAGAAGCATTGACTCGTTGGACAAGACTCTGATGTTGAGAGGGATTGGGGGCAGGAGAAAAAGGGGACGACAGAGGATGAGATGGCTGGATGGCATCACCGACTCGATGGACGTGGGTTTGGGTGAACTCTGGGAGTTGGTGATGGACAGGGAGGCCTCACGTGTTGCGATTCATGGAGTTGCAAAGAGTCAGACACGACTGGGCGACTGAACTGAACTGAATGAACCATGTAGATGTAGTAATAGCATTATGTTAATTTTAAAAGAATCCTTACATGTCTGAAATACAGGGAAACATTTATGGATGAATTTATATGTTAGGTGAAAAATAATAAGTAAAGGGCTATGATTGTAACAGGATTAGCCACTGACTGATGGTAGTTGGGTGAGGCCAGGAAATGGTTATCTGGAGGTTTGTTCTGTTATCCTATTTTATGATACATTTATAATTCTCTGTAACAACATACTAAAAAGAAAGGAAGTGAGAAAGACAATGCATTCAGAAAACTAAATTATTATTTTCCATATGATCTCCAATACCATAAAAGACTAGATCTAGATTTTAGTATCACATCAGCAATTTTTAGCTGTGTGACTCTATAGTCAATTACATAACTCTAGGAGTTTCAGTGTTCAAACCTGTGAACCATAAGACTTACACTATTAAAGATACTTTCAGATATCACATTCTATGACACTAATAAAAGTTATGCCCTCAATATCAAAATTAATAAAGGCCAATTTTCTAATTTATAGTATTTTCTTATTATTCACATATTTTCATTTTCCTGCCAGTCCATTCTTATTTCCTAATCCATCCTTTTCTTCTCTTACCTTGTTCTAACACCTTTCTGCTTTCCCATTCTCTTAATAAGCCACTTTAGTTTTTAAATATATTCACTCCTCAGCTCTACATTTCACCTACTTATCAACATGTATATACATTGCTTTTAGTCATGTAAGTTTTTCTCATACTCTTTTTGGAACCCAGTTCATTTAATTCTGACTCATTGTGTGTTCATTTCCTTTGAAGAGCATTTTTCTTTATATTCCACTTTTACATGGTAACAAACTCTTTCCAAGCCTCATCTATCTTTCCTAATTAACGAGAAGGAATGAAATAAGAGGGCAATTGTGTATCTGGGCACAACATCATACTATATTATGAGTCAATATGGATTACAAACATAGGAAATTAAGACCAAACACCCCCCACTCCCAAAACACAAGAACTGGGCTGAGGAGCAAATACAGGAGAGAGAAAAAATGAGAAGGCAGCACCAGTGGGCAAGCTGAAGCCAGAGAGTCACTAAGTAAAATGAGACATGGCAACAAAATTTTGAAAAAAGCAACTTCCACTGAGGACAGGAATCCTGTTAAACTGACACCTGGATGATTCCTGTGACTTTGAAAGTTTGAATATATGAATGATGATAGGAACAAAGCAAGGAGCAAGAGACCAGAACACAGACCTGCCTGAATAATGATGATGTTATGAAGAAGAACTCCGGCTTAAATCATTAGCAGTTCTAACCTCTGTATACCAGAAAACTAGAGCAGTGCTCAAACCACGAAGCTGGTTATGTATCAGTTAGAGCTCAGAGGCCTTACTAAATTTATAATACAGATTTTGATCATCATAATAAACAGATCTCATGAAAAGAATATGCAAATTCCTTTCTTCCTGGGACTCGTAACAACAGGACTACATAAAAAGTATTTACTCAACGGGACTCATGATCAAAATTCAATAATTTAGTAAACAGAATACATTCAGTAAATGCACAAGACATAATCCCTGCCTTAGAAGTTTATAATAGACCAGTACAGAAGGGAGAAAAGCAAATGAGCAATTTCAGAATAGGATATGATATAAAGAAGTATCAGGAATAATAATGGTCATAAATGAAATTTCAAAGTCAGAATGCTCCACCTGCCATTTGTGTCTTTGTGCAGATCATTTAACTCTGCCAAAACACAGATTCTTCATCTACAATGAAGGTGACCTCAGCTAACTCAGAGGATAACAATCAAAGTAAATCCTGTGTGTGAAATAGCCTTGAAAACTATAGAATACTTCAAATTGTAGGCAATAGAACAATAAAAAGAAAAACAGAATTGGCAAAATTCTGTTAAAATTAATTTGACATGTTAAAATTAATTTAACATTAAAATATTAATGTTAAATGTTTAAATGTTAAAACAAAAATTATTTTTAACGT